>JAJOOR010000563.1:0-99846 GCA_036250505.1 Solanum acaule | reverse complement strand
CCTTCTATGAAAACCAAACTTTGCAACAAATTCAACACGGCGGAGGGATGCAAATTTGGAGACAAATGCAATTATGCTCATGGGGAGTGGGAAATTGGAAAGCATACCATTCCTTCACAAGAGGATCCACGTGCCATGGGGTTTGGATCTATGCCAGGTCGTTTTGGCGGTGGGCGGGGGGAACCTACTATCTCAGGACCTGCTGCTAGCTTTGGTACATCAGCCACTGCAAAGATCAGTGTGGATGCTTCCCTGGCCGGAGCCATCATTGGCAAGGGTGGAGTGAATTCTAAACAGATTTGTAGGCAGACAGGAGCCAAGCTGGCAATCCGTGATCATGAAACAGATGCAAATCTCCGAAACATAGAGTTAGAGGGCACGTTTGAACAAATTTCCCAGGCCAGTGCCATGGTAAGGGAGTTGATCAACAGCCTTGGTCCTGTAGGTGGCCCTGGAAGAACACATGGAAATTCTGGTGGCCCGGCTCCTCCAATGAACAACCTCAAGACAAAGTTGTGTGAGAATTTTGCTAAAGGGTCTTGCACATTTGGTGACAGGTGCCACTTTGCTCATGGTGCTGCTGAATTGCGGAAAACAGGAGAGTGACTGTAATAGTTCACTTCACTTTTTGTAGTACCTAGCTCTTTAGAACGCCCAGTTGTGTGTCCCATTGTATGATTCTTCTTAGTTTTGGGCTCAAGTTATGAAATGCAACTTTGTTTGAGGAATTGAGCTTTTTATTTTAGTATTCAGGCAGGGTTTTTGACATTTTATAAAATCAGAAATTGTAGTTGCAGTAATGAATGTTTGTGTTAGAAGTTTATTTTCTCTGATTTCCTTTGATCCATTTGATGTCTTTTTTGAGCTCTGAGCCTGTACCTGTTTGAATATGTTAACTCCAATTAAGAAAGGGAAAGAATTGGTGTATGTGCATGTAATGAGGTGCCTCTTAATTTTGAATTTTCTAAGAGACTCTGCAAATGCAAGAAGAAAATAGATTTCTAATGGCTATTGGGCCTTTCTATGTGGACCATGTTGGCATCTTTACAATACTTTCCAAATGCCAAATTCTGAACCCCGTATTCTTGCTATCAAAATAATTTTCAGGCTAACAAACATAAATTATTCCTGAGGAGTTAATAAGTTTTAACTTTGATTCTCATGATGCTTTATTAAACTCACTCAACCTTCAATTAAATGGAATGTCCATTTTAAGTCCCTTACGTAGAGAAAAATGTCAAGATTTGACAAAGGGTAGAGTGTTGTAATAGCTCTAGGTAGAGATGTTGTTTTTGATAGACCGTGACTGAAAGAAAAACACATGAATGCAAATTAAAAAATAAACAATGAATGTAAAGAAATCATGACAAAATACTATAGAAAACATTCTGGAAAAAAAAGAAGAAACAATATTGAACTACAATAAAATAGTGTTATAATCAAAATACAAGAAATTGTATTAATATAAATTGAAGTAGAAGAAGCTATAGAGAAAAATACTATTACTACTGTCTACCACTACAAAAAGATAATTAATTAAGACAATGTTCTACTACCTATTAATCATCTATCCTAATTCGTATCCAGTAGAACTAAGTTTGCACGTTAGGATGGTAGAAAAAAAAGGTGTGAATAATAATATTCCAGGTAAGCAGCAATCGTGCATCCCAACGGCCGGTCATGAATGACACGTCACAAAAAGTGGTCCCCACATTTAAAAACATTTACTCCCTCCGTCTTATTTTATATGACACTTTTTGAATTTCAAAATTCAAATAAGTCTATTTTTGACAATTAATTTCTCACATATCTTTTAAACATTTTAAATTATCAATTATTGTGACTTATAGTACTTTTTACAAATATATAGATTTCATTTTAAAAAAAATTGAAGATCCCATGCACAAATTTTTGATCAATTTTAAACTGTTTAACTCTCGAAAAATAAAAAGTGCTGAGACGGTACACAAAAGGGAGTAATTTGGTGGCTCCCGCTTGGGGAACCCTAACAGATTTGCCACGTGGAGTCTTACAAAAGAACATGCGTGTGGGCCGGCACACAAGCCTCGCGTTTTCCTAATGGATCCAATATGACGTTATCCAAGATTTTTATGGGCCTCAATATGGGCCCAATACAAAGATACCCTTATATATTGCACGTGCAGATCCAACCGTTTTTTTTTTCAATTACGGAATTTCAACTTTATGGATTCTAAATTTTATAATAACGATTACAACTGATAATTATATAATCGAGTTAATATTTATATATATTTAATGAATTTTACTAGCACAAATATATTATTTGGATAAAATCTACTAAGGTTCATTTGAACGTACATACAACTATTGAAAGTTGTGAGAGAAGCAAACTCGACCAAAGAAGCATGCAGGGTTAAATAACTTTAGAAGAAGTCTCTCATAAAGACAACATAGCTTTTGTTTATTTCACTTTTATAATACCCTATTTCTAGTCAAAGTAACTTTCATGGGTCGTGGTGTGGGAGACTGGGAGTGGTTCACCTTTAATCAGAGGTCTCAGGTTCGAGCCTTGGATATGAAGAAAATCTTGTTGGGAGAGCAACCTCCGAATGGGTCCTGCAGTGCGCTATTCGAATTTAGTTGGAGCTCCAACATGAACTTCGGACACCGAGAAGGAAACAAAAAAAAAACTTTCATTTTGATAGCAATGTCTAAAATATACTGTAATTTTGATAAATATTATTTCATCTTTCCAATAATAAATCCAAACTTCATATAAAGTTCATTTCTTAACTTTTCAAAAGAAACAAATTTATCCACGAAGGATTTGACTGTTTCCAATTAAGTACGTACATAACTCTCCTTCGTTTCAATTAATTTATGTAACATTGTTTAATTGAATAATTGAAGCAACACTACTATATTAAATATGTCTCTGTGTAACCTATAAATCACATGTTCAAATTTGTTAGTAAGGGTGAATTGAGAAATTTTCAAATTTTAAAAGTTACATACTATTCTTTTTTAAACAGATAAATAAAAAAAAAATACTGATGCATAATTTATAATAGGAGGAGTATAAAATTAGTAAGTAATTATAAAGCAAGATATATATTAAATAATTGGAGATTATGATAGTTACGTTAGGATTATTATGATATTAGTTAATTAGTGATTATTTATTTCCAACAATGCAACCGGCACTATGGAATTGATCACAAACAGGCAAACAGAAAAAAATATTAACTAATTGATTTATTTTTTATTTTAAAATGGTGAGTTGTAATAGTAAGTATTATAACCTATAGTGAAGCTCAGATTATAATAATACTTATTAATATTACAACTCATCATTTTTAAGTTATTGTAATTTTAATTAAGGTCTTGTTAGAATTTTTTTTTTTCATTTTTTGAGACTTAAGCAAATACTTTATCTCCATTTTAATTTGTTTGTCTTACTTTTTTTAGTCAGTTTAAACATTATGTCATTTTCTAACTTTAAAGGATACTTCGATATATTATTCTATATATCTTTAGTTTAAGATAAAGAGATTCGAAAGTTTTATTTACTTTATTATAAATCTTCGTGTCAAATGAAAATTAGACAAACATATCATAGGGAGTAATAATTTTAAATTTGCACTTTGGAATATTTGTTTTAGGTTATTGGAAACATGTTGAGCAATCAGCAGTGGTGATATATTTTAATAGTATCTTGGGTTTAAATTATATTATATGAAAAAAAAAATAGACATATATTGTTGTACTAAGATATTTGGAGATTATGTCTGAATCTGAGAAATTGGATATGTACTTACAAAAAGGGCCACTCTAATTAATGCAGGCCATGACCACTTTTATTTTCTTGTTGCAAAATTATGAGAATATTCATGTTATTTAGTGATTGGCCTTCTTCTTAGTGTTTGTGGAGGGTTAGTTATGGTCACTATTTTGTTATTACCGCTATAGATTATTACTCCCCTTGGATTGTTCAGACCAAGTCGGTTTAATAATGATGTACGTAATTAGGGTTTTTTAATGCTTTTTCAAGAGTTTTTTTTAATTCTCTCCTAACAAGCAAGACGATGAATATCATCATTTCTTTCAGTAATAAACTACGTCATGATATTAGCCTTCGATATTTTTTCATTGATTTTCGAACCTCCGATAGAGAGGTGTTGTTGATGTGGCTTTTGATGAAAAAGTCACAAATTATGATAGTTTAATAGACGTCTGTTGGTATTCTAGCCTTCAAGGTGACATTATTCAAGTGTGCTTAAAGGCTTAATATACTAAGTGGCTTACATAATCTTATCTATTAAGAAATAAGTATTTGAGAGTTGTTAATTTTTAAATGTTACAACTAATTAAGATTATCCAATCAATTAATGTAATTATGTTAAACTTTGTGATATGGATAAGCATTAATGCTTCTATCTGTTTGTATAAAACCTACTGAAAAAGATAAACCAAAGTTTAAACACCTAAAATCTTAACTGCTTTTTTATATTATGATAAAAAAGTCAATTTCCCCAAATTTGGGAGAAAAACAAATTGTTTTTTAATACTACATGCATGTGCCAACTACCAATTAGTGGTGGAAGCCATTTCTTGATATTTCAACAAGTTAGCCACTATGTTTTTTATACTAATCATAGAAAAAATCACATTAATTATATACATCATATGATACAATTATATGATTTTAATAAATGAATAGGGTCATTCTTGTAATTCTAAGTAATGATTTCTCCTTGATAGAAATTGTTTTTACATATAATATATGATCATGGGATTGGGAACCACCAAAGGTTGTGGTTATGAAATTAAATGATACGTACTCCTCCATCCTAAATTATAGATGCCACGTTCGAGTTTTGAATATGAAGTCACTGTTACTGGAGAATGTTTTACTCCAAAGTGGATTTTTTCGATGTGAATTCAAATTAATCGCCCTCAAGCGCATTTTTTCCAATGTGAATCTAAATTAGTCGCCCTAAAGCAGATTTTTTCGATGTAAATCCAAATTAGTCTTCTTAAAGCAGGTACTAGACATTGATAAAAAAAACCAAAAAAATATGATTGTCATAAAATGATAAATACTCTTTCACTCTTAACTAAATGTTTCATGTTTAATCGTCTTTCATAAAGAACATTTACCTCCATCACGAATTCAAATTCATCAACCCTAAAGCCAAATACAGAACATCCAAAAGAAATCATTGGGGTACCATTTAGTTCAATTATTTATTGACTATCTCTCCCTTTGTACTATGTCAGAAAAGGGTTCATCCAATCCTTGCCTCAAACGTACATCTTGTTTTTCTTCTTAAATTTTCTTCATTGTCCAACCAATTTAACATAAAAAAAATAATTTAAAAAAATCCTCTATTTTTAAAAAATTAATTCCCCTATATATATAACCTTATTATAACATCCTTCTATCTCAATCATTTTCATATCTCATTTTCTCCACAAAAATTACACTAAAAATGATGTATAACATAACACAAAAACAAAACCAAATTTCAAGAACAAGTCCATCAACACCTCTAAATATGTTGAACAAAAATTCACAAAATATATCCAAATTGAAGCCAAAAATTCGAATAATTCATATATTTGCACCTGAGATTATCAAAACAGACGTAGCAAATTTTCGAGAACTTGTTCAAAGACTCACAGGGAAGCCATCAGAGATCAAGAAAAGATCAAGAATTAGTAGTTGTACTAAAAAATTAGTTCCAAATAAGTTGGAACTAATTAAGGGTGGATATAATTGTAATTATCCATCAGAATTAATCATGAGAGAAAAGATTAAAGGTGAAGAACAAGAAGATATATGGAGAAGTGCTAATTATGGTGGACGATTTTTGGGTGGATTTCAAGAATTTGATGGTTTTATGCAAGATTTTAATCAAATTCCATTACTCCCTTTGGATGCTAATAATACTACTAATCATCATTTGGATGGTTATGGAGAATCTCCACTAGCTATTCAGATAAGTGATACGTGAATTGCTCAGAAAAAATTGATTTGATAGACGGATTGAGATGATTCGTGAGACAATTTGATTTTCTAGACCTATATTTAGCTTGAGAGAGAGGAATTTAATTTGTTTTATTGGTGTTAGGCTAATGAGTAGTATTAATTTGTTTAATTTGCTAATTTTTTTTGGTTGTTTCATTGTTTTGTTTTAGAGTTTAACTTAATTAATTAGTCTTATTGGTTAATCCAATTCTTTATCATTATTCCCAATCTTCTTTTCTGGCTAATTAAATCATGTTGAAGTATCGTCAATTATGTTAAGATTAAGAGCATTGTTGTATTAGTATATATACTCACTACATTTCAGTTTATGTAACGTATTTTTTTAGCTTATTTGAAAAAAATTTGATATGCGTTTAAATTTAGAAATAATTAATTTTATACTTCTCATTTTATTCTTAATAAAAAACTTTTATAGGTCGAGAGTCTACCGAAAATAGTCTTTCCATTTGTGTCTTATAAGATAGGGATAAAACTCCGTACATCTGCATCATCTTTCTCAGACACCACTTATGAATTTACACAGAATAAATTATTGTTGTTGTTGTTCCATTTGGATACATTTTATTACTTAATCACTAGTTTGTTTTGTTTCTTCCATGTGGACCTTTCTTGAAGTATATAATATAATATAAAGTCTCCTCTTACATTAACAAGTATCTGCAATTTGGCAAACCATCAAAATAAATATTAGAAAATGATATTACTTTTATTATAAGTTTCAAACATTTCTTTTCTTATATAATACTCCATCCGGTTTATTTTTTGCCTGTTAATTTAACTGAACATAAAATTTAAGAACGTAAAGAAGATTATTTTTTAATCTTATCGTCTTAGATTATGATTGTTTGGATTCTGTTAGCTGTATCATAATTAAGTTTCACTTAGTGATCAATAATGATTAATATTTAATAATCACAATGCAAACGGCAAATAGAATTTCATCGCATACCTTAATTGCAAACTGATAAACAAATAAAAACAACAAAAACAAAAAAAAGAATCAACTGAGTTTTACTTTTTGTTTGTTTATTTATGACTGATGAAAGCTGAGATTATGTTACGTAATTGAAATTCTTATGTCTTGTTAGTAGTTTTCATTTATTTTATTTTTTTATAAAATAGGTACGTATGCTATTTATAAAAACGACAACTCAGTACCCTAAACTTCTGCTATTTTTGAAATTCGAGTAAAGACTGAACTACAAGGACTTGTTAATACGTGAGTTTCTATAAGAGGTTGTTTTTAGAGTTTGAATCTGTGACCTTCCGATTCAGGAGAATTTTATTTGTTTTATTGCAAGTTGGAATATTAATATTTACGTTATTGATACCACAGTCTTACAAGAAATTTACTTATGGGGTGTTGTTTGATTTTAAACCTTGTTTTAGTTTATATTATCCAAACAATGAAGTGTTAAGTTGGGTTTATGATCAAGTTGGCAACTATGATGTATACTAATTCAATGAACAATAAAAATTAATTTCGAAATTAATGAATATCATTTAGTAGAAATAAATGGCATAGCCATTCTTGTAATTGTAAATGAGGATCACACAGTCAAACGTCTCTATAACAAGTTAACAACCAAGCTTTTCTCAGAATCGACTTTTTTATGTTATATTTTATCTCTCTATAACAACAACCATCTTTGTAACATCGCGTTCAATGCTCATCATTTTGACATTCAATCTATACAATACTTAGTGAAAAAGATGTAATAACAACATTATGTAGATGTTAAATACAGCATCTGAGGGTGATGAGAGAAATGACCGGGTTTTTTCGGAGAAAGTTGAGCTCCTCAGCTCTCATAATCCAACATTGGTTCTGGATCAGGGACCGGATCCAACCTAGTTAGGACCTCGGGTTCTCCAGCAGTGTTCCTAACTATCTGTTTTCAATCATGAAACAACCAACACCAGAACTTTTCGGTTCAATGCATTAGCATAAGAATTGGCATATAATTTGGGTATACTCGACAATCTTTAGTTTAAGACCACAAGATTCAAAAGACTTGTTTACTTTCTTAAACTTCGTGTCTAGTCAAAAGCATATAGACATATTGAAACGGAGGGACGAGGGAGTATTAATTTTGCAAGACCAATGATTGTGGCTCTGTTTTGGCATTTATAAAAGGATTGCTGCATTTTCCACTAATAGAACTAATAATAAAGGACTTACCAGTATCTCTTCATCAAGGTAGGAAATTATAATGAGTCTTTGAAACGCCTCGCCTGTAGACAGTAGTACTAACTATTAGATATGACTAGAATAGTGGCATAAATATAAATTTAGGAAAGTTAAGCGCGTCAAATTTGATTGGAAATGCAGCTAGCTGAAAGGGAATGATCAACCAGGAAGAGAAATCTGATTTGAACCAAGTATATTGGACGGATGCTGTTAACGGGTGAATGAAGAACTCAAAATTCGAGACGAAAATGGGACAGACTAAACGAGATGAAGTGGTAATGTTGAAAAGATAGAGGGTCAGACTTTGTCCTTAGTTGATAGCAAAGATTAAATCCGAAAGATATATTAAATGCTTACCAAGAGGAATTTTCAAGCCACGGGACACAGTGTCTCTGATGGGAACAGGAAGTTGTTGGAGAGTGTTAACAGCTTGATCCAAAGCACCCTTTAGTTGCTCAGGCACGATATCCTCATCTACCTTTGGAGTTTCAAATATCCCTTCAACATATTCCTCTTTCATCCGAAGAGGTCCCTCGACAGAAAACTTGCTGGAGAGAACAAATTTATTTTCGATCTGCATTCCATCATCATTATATTTATTTCCTGCTAAAATACATGATTGGGATATATGCAACTATCTCTTCATGATAACTAGAACTAATAAAAATGTACGACACAGCGCCTTGAGGCCTTGACTAGATTGAGTCGAGCTGGATTAACTTGGTTAAACCAAACAGGGTTAGCTAATTCTTCCTAATTAGCCTGAGCAATAGCATTTTGGTTCAGGGCCAGTGCGAATCAAAGTATACTCAACCCAACTCAAATTTGCTAAACTAGAGAAACTTATTTAGCAAGTTAAAATGTTCATATGCCCAAGCAGTCAATGGTGTTGCATGGTCTGCGTTTTAGTGATGCAAAATAGTTAGGTGACTTCTTCCCATCTTCCTAATCCATCCTCAGTGAGCAGAGTTATCCGGTACTAGTGAAGTGATGTAAGTGCTCGGCGGAATCGCTGCTTTTTGTTTCCTAACAGTAAGTCTACAACACTATCGTCAAAAGTATCAAGCTTTATGCACAAGTACATTTTTTATCGTCCATCTGAGGGGGCTAGCAGTGAGCTTACAAAATCACATCCATCAAATGTCTGGTACTACTTCAATTGGTTTTTACTCTTTGACTTGTTCCATCATCTACTATTTGCTTGTTACTAAGCAATTCTCTTTGTTCCTATCTATCCTTTGTTTCTTGAATAGTGTTAGATTACACGAAGCACCGACTATCCAGTTTTAGCACTGCATTGACTAAAAGTATAAACAAACTCTGTTGTCATTCTTTTCCTTCCACCTTCTAATTAGTAAAGAGAATTTTCTTTTTTCTATTTGACCATAGTATATGTTCTGCATATGAAACCTAATCACATAGATGAATTACCGTGTTCAATAATTTCACATGCGCAATAGCAGTCCCATATCCATTTCTGATTAGCAGATCTAATTTTGATAAATTTGCCAATGTTGATGGAATTCTCCTGCAATAGCACAATTTTCGAACATTAGCAGCTATTAGAATCAAACAGAGCTTCCACTAGGAAGCTAAAGCTCCACCAAAGATAGCTAAATCCGCTATATCTGAGTATTTATCATTCCAGTACTTGATAATTCGTCTTTTGGGGTAAACTTAAAGTTCTAAACTAGGAATTCTCTAAACCTCATGATATTCTAAACAAGTGAATGTAATCCAACAAAAACAAAACTAGATACTTGCCCAAATAAAAGCCTGGTAGCCAAGAACACCGGGCTTGCAGTTCCAAACCACTCAAAATTCCATAGACCTTCCAAAAAGGGAGACCTGGATAGCTGAAAACACAAGTAAATAACTAATCAAGAAGCTTGAACAATGAAATTGCTCAATCAGATTTTAAACGCCTTACGTTGTGGGTCGTGGTGTCGGATTAAGCCTCTCAAGGGCAATGATCCTCTCGTTCACATCAACGCGCTGAACATCTGTTGTCCTCCCAGTGATCACTGCCTCAAAACCTCCAGCTTCTTTCAACTATTGCAGAATGAACAACACACGCAAGTGCTTAAAGGACTTAAAATTGATTTTATGTTCTACTTCCTTATGTCCCAATTTATTTGACGTAGTTTAACTCAACACAAAGTTTAGAATATCAAAAGTGCACTTGTACCTAATAATTTGTTTTTGTATAAACAAGAACCTAAATAGGAGTATAAAAGTAAACTACTTTCTAAATGACTGAACACATCGACAGCCCATCAACTTGCTAATAAATTTCATTAAGATACTCGAATTATGACACTAAGATACTTCCTTCTCAAATTTTGAAAAAGTTTTTCTTTTCATATTCTCATGCACCCATTACCTACTTTCACTCAACAACCCATTGGTGGAGCCACCTTATGCTGAGTGGTGTCAAATCGCTAGAAAATTACACTGTTTAGCTAAGTCATTTTTTTTTTTAATACTATATGTTGACTCCCCTTATTAGTTAAGTATGTCTACTTTTAATATACGGCAACAATCTTATTAAAAATTCTAACTCTGCAACTGAACAATCATCAAATTTTAACAGCATTTCTTCAGCTAAATAGGCTAAATATTGAAACTTTAAGAACCAAATTCATACTTTTAAGCTAGATGAAAGGAAAAAAAAACCCAAAAAGGGAAATTGAGAAGGTACAGTAACTCACAGCGAGTAGCAGAGATTCTTTAGCTGAAAGTCTTTCAATTTCTTTAACAAAAGGGGTAGAAGCTCCTTCTGCCGGCGTCTGCTTACTCATAGCTCTGCAAACCCTCAATTTCTTCCGTACATTTCGGTAATTTCCCGGGAAAATTGTGATAGGAAGCAAAGAAGATGATGAAGAAGGGAGCCAAAACGACGTCGTATAGAGCGAACTCCGGCATGAAAACGGTGGTGCCAAGTTCTGAATTAACATCGCCATTGAAAACGGACTGAATTTGGTTGGAGGAAATCTCTTCAAAAATTTTACTGTTAATTTTTTGAAACTGAAATTCTTTCATGGGTTCATCTGCACCACCCACCTCTAATTTTTTTTTTCTTTTTTTTTGACTGGTTTTTATTAACCTAAAAAACTAAATAGATGCAAGTATTATTTTTTAATAAAAAAAAACATCGAAATTAAACACTTTTTTGTATTACGGTGAAAAACTTCACTAAAGAAATAAAATATTTTAGCTAACTTATGAACTATTTTATTTAATCTATTATAAACAAGTTATTTTTCTAATTTTGATATTACTATCAAGTTTACTATAAAAATTTATCTATTATTATAAGTAATTTTACTATGGTCTTAAATGATTTATCAGTGGCGGATCTAGAATTTTAAGATTGTGAGTGCTCGAGTAAAAAGTATAAAAAAAGACATGTTAAAAGTGAGATTCGAACTCGGGTTTAGCAACACAAAAAAAGCCTTAAGCACCCACCCAAGACGAGGTTAATATATTTCGAGATGAGTTAATGGGTGCTCGAGCACCCGGAGGACACCATATGGGTCCACCCTTGTGATTTATAATATGTTAACTAACCATTTCTTAACTTTGATTGTGGAGTTTTTCATCTACATGAATAATTCAATGTGTTCATTGGCGCCTGATTTTGAGATGTAGTATACATACTCTCTTCCTGTTTGAACATGCCTGAAATCAAAACCCTCCTTGAAAGAATAAATAGGGCGATTTGAGTGAGATCTAGACGTAGATTCAACCTTCGATTCGCTTGTGGATCGATGTGTTTCGTGGGAGGAGGGGCTATCACAAATCCTTTCTTCTCAAGAATCCATATATTCTTTATCAGTGTATGGATAACTATCTCTCAAGCACAAGTTTAAATTGAAAAAATAAAATGAAGCACCTAACAATGGCTCCTAAGAACGAAGGAAAAATTATCCAAGCTCGATCCACATATTACACTTTGTAGTTGTACTCCTTTGAGAAAAATTCATAACGTAGTGAGATTATGCAATTTTATAGCATATATACACTTATACATGTATCTAAAATTCTAGTCTCACTCCCACACACATATTTGGTCACACATACATTCACTTTTTGTTATGAAAACACACATATACAGTTGACCACACGTATATACATATACAATTCTAAAAAATATTTTCCTTCATACCAAACACGCCAATATTGTTGACAAGTGGATTTTTTTGAAGAATTGGTAATGAAAGAGGGTCCTGAAATAGTTTTGGGCTTCCTTAAGAAACAAGCCCAGCTGAATAGCCCAGAACTTGTATGGTTTATTCTTGAGTAAATTTTCGGTTTAGAAAACATAAAAATCATACTAGCGTTCTATAGCTACAGTTTTGCTATTTGCGCTCCATAACAAGTATAGTTTGTTATGGAGCATCAGATATGTATAAAATCGTAGGCAACTTTGATTTGTATAAAATCACAACGATTTATATAAATCGGGTGTCCGTGTCTATGAAAATTGCGTTTGTATATGTACATGTTCTTTGTGTTTGTATATCTGCATAAAATTTGAATTCGTATATAATTGAATTGAGTTAAAACAGTTGTATTTGTATATCAAATCTCTCTCTCGCTTTATACAACACAAATTATACATTGTATTTTGTATAATTTGTTTGTATATATAAAGCGAGAAAGAAAGGCAAAAGAGAATTGAGCAGGAGAAGATTTGTATTGTATAATTATAAGTGTATAGGACGAAGAAATATGTATTTGTATTTATATATACAGTTTTCTCCCGCTTTATACAAACACAAACACAATTTATACATTTATGTTTGTATAAAGTGAGAGAGGCCAAAGAGAGTGGCAAGCGAGATTTCTGGGGAGAGAGGCGAATGACAAAGTGTCTGCTATGGATTAGAATTAAATGAAACTATGGTTATAACATTTAATTTGAATTAATAATTTGCTATTTTATACCATTTTCCCTTTATTTTTTCTAAACAATTGCCAATATTCAAGAATGATTTTGAAAGAATAATAACAAAAAAAAAATGTAGTGTAAAGGTTAGAATCAATTTATTTTTAACGAGAGGTCTCAGGTTTGAACCACAAAATAGAGTCATCTTTGGTTTGGTAGAAAGTGTTTTATACCCTTCCCTTAAGAGTGCATACTTGGGTACATACTGTAATATCGTACCAAAACCAATTTTTCGCACTTTGGTAGTCGATGAAATTTATTTAAAATGTATTAGAATACAAAATACCGTACAAAGATACTTAATTACAAATTCATATATTAGTATATTATTATAAAATATAATTTAATAGCTAGAAGATTACTCAAAATATGTGTGTGTCGTTTTCAGCCAACACTGGACACTTTTCATTCATTTCAAACATGAAAGAATTTCCACCACTATCGAAGTCATGCTTCTTGACTATATATAAATCGAAGTTTGAACAAATTATGATTATCGACTTATCGTATCACATAAATCAAAATCAAACTTAAAAATATCGAATCATATCTAACTAGTTTGACATATGATGATTCATTTTCTTAAAATAAAAAATTAAAATTATCGAATCAAAATTTTCTAATCTTTCTGATTTACTTATTATTCAACCTTTTCTCATTTTTTTCAATTATTTTTTGTAAAGAAAAAACATGACCTCTTTGCCAAGTTTCTACGTCAAATTAACAGTAGGAACTTTACTTCTAAGAAAAGGATCGTCTATGTGTATAAAGAAAAAAACCTCCACTATAACTAACAACATTATAATTGTCCAAAGATTTAATCACTGTAATAATTATTTTAAAAAAAATCTACCATCAAAATAACAAACAAATGATAACAATTTGATAATTATTTGTAGAGAGAAATTAATTAAGAACTAATAGAATTCAATTTAATCATTACTTTATGACACTTGAAGTTGACGGTCAACATAAAATTTACTCCATATAAACTTTATAATAATGACTCCTTTGAATATTAAAAGAAACAATTTTGGAATTTAAGGATTGATTGACTCTTTCATGATTATTTTTAACCACCAACAAAAAGATCAAGGTGAATAATTACTTGGAAAAAAAGAAGAAGAAGAGGAATAAAAAATATTGTTATGAGCGGAATCATCAAAATTTAAATTGTATCTCAGATTAATACTAAACTGTAATAATAATTATGTTCACAATTAAATAAATTTATAAATATTCACCGAATTTTGAATGTATATACAAGTTTTAGGATATGAACTGGTACTGGAATTAGACCTTATATCACTATAACATTGTTAGCATAGTAAGAAGAATTTCGATAAAATTCAATAATTTTAATCTAAATTTATATACTTTTTTTTTTACTGAATATGTACATGTAATGAATTTTAGTTTCTGAATTCATATTTGATTGGACCACCAAAATCTTTTGAATCATAAAAAAGTTTTTATTAAAAAGTGAAAAGAGGTATTACAGTATATGTTGCATCAAAAGTGTTGTTTAAAGGGCAAATTTGATAGTGACAATCATATATCTATGCACGTCTAAAGATTCATTTTCTCACATGAATTGTCTATAACTTTTTAAATAAATAATAATAAAAATAATAATTCCCCACAACCATATAGCTAGATGGATATTTATGTTATTCTTCAGATTTTTTTTTATTTTCTTCAAGGATTATATTATATACTTTTGAAATCCAGCTTTCAACATTATTGATCAATAAAGGATTGCCATATTCTTTTGTAATTTGTTCAACATATTAATTAAATATGCCAGATCATAATACCCACGCATTGAGATAGATTTTGCTAAGCAAACTTGCGCATATCAAATTTAACTCATGAAAATATATCGTATCATATCGTATCACATAGATATATAAATAGTAGTATTAATTAATTTGTCAATTTAATGTGAGTGGACATCCACCCCCACACGTGAGGGAAAGAGGCCAACATGATCTCTTGAAGGTGGTAGGGACCATAATTCTTTGCTGGCAATGGTCCACCTACCAATTCTTAGGAGGATTTTTTTTTTCCTCGCGATGATCGAAATCAGAATTTAAAATTTATGAGTCATGTGCTTCTTTCATAATATGCTATAGTTCAGGTACTTTCACTACTATCACCCCTACATATTGCATTATTTGTGAGAGTTCGGCCATTTGAAGGGAGGGTGTCCAACAAACATTCCGAATTCATTCACCATAGCTTCTCTTACGAGCACATGAAACGACCCCATAAAAGAATGGGAAATGTTGAGAGGTTTGATTTTATCCAGATGAAACGCCTCTGGAATCTCGATATTATCAATTTTCGAGTATTAGACATAGTTTATGTCATGATTATTTCGAATTTCTTAGTTGAACTTATAAAATATTTATCATGAACTTTGATATAAATATCCATACTTATTTCACTATAACATTCATAATTATAACGGTCTAATATAGTATATCTTATAAAATAACCGATCAAATCGTCCCATCTATCGATCCTTAGTGGCAGGTGGCATCCCTACATTCTTTTTCCTAATAGTCCCCCACAACGTGTCATTATTATCCTCACCTACCCCACGATGCTATTGACAGTTAAAATCACTAGAGCTTTAAATATATATATTAAAGTATATATTATGAAAAAAAAATGTTGGGGTCACCCTTCACATGTCAAATTTGCCCTTTTGTCTACACTACTTTGTACAATTATGTCCCATGCATTTTTCTTAATTTTGAACACCAATTATTTAAATAAACGATTTTTTAAAATTTATGATCTTAAATATAATAAAACGTTCATGTAAATGAGGTAATAATAAAATAAGAGTAAATTTTAGAAATAACAAACATAAAAATCATATTAGCGCTATATAACTACAGTTTTGCTATTTGCGCTCTATAGCCAAATTATGTTTGCTATGGAACATGTAATTTGTATAAATCTTGGCGATTTGTATAAAAATTGTGGAGAGATGTGAATTGTATATGTCTATTGGTTAGATAACATCAAAAGATTCAATAGACTTCTTTACTTTCTTATATTCCGTCTATATCAAGTTAAAGTCAATAAACAAATTGAAACGGAGGTGACACGATTTACGAGATTGATAGGGGTAAATGTGTCCTAACATGAAATAAATCAAGGCAAAAGTCAGACAGCGTATATCCACCAAAGAATATGAAGCTGTCATGAGGTCCACTCACTTGCTGATATAATGATAACCAACGAACGAACAAATTCCTCAACAGAAATTGGAATTTGAGCCTCATTTTAAGCTCAATTTTCATTTGTTCTTAACATACATTTCCCCCCTTTCGATAAAACAAGAAACAAAGGAGGAACAGATACTATTTTGTGAAAATTTCATTAAAGGTACAATCTTTACTATTGAATCTTGATTTTTTTTTCATGCACAATACATGTTTGTGGATATTCCTCAATAAAGATTGATTCTTTGGTGAAAGAAGTTTGTGGGTGTCATTTCTTTTGGATTGATCTTTTGATTTGGTGGTGTATGTGAGTTTAAGATCTTTCTTATTGTCAATCAATGTTTGTGGATGTTTTTAAAAAAAAATAAAGATTGATACTTTGGTGAATGAATTTTGTGGGTGTCATTTCTTTGATCTTTTGATTTGGTAGAGTATGTGATTTTAAAATCTTTCTTATTGTCAATCAATGTTTGTGAATGTTTGATAATTTGGAGAAAGAATTTTGTGGTTTTCGAACCTATGTTGCTCGGACTCTTTAAAAATGTCGAAGGTTGTGTTAGATCCTCCAAAACTAGTGTAGTTTCAGAGGATCCAACATTGATGGAACAACATTTTTGCAGAGTCCAACATTTTCCTCTCATTGGATTGATCATTTGATTTGGTAGTGTATGTGATTTTATAATCTTTCTTATTCTTAATCATTTTTTGTGGTTATTTGCTAATAAAGATTGATAATTTGGAAAATTAATTGTGGTTTATGGACCCATGTTGCTCGGATTCTTCAAAAATGTTGAAGTGTGTATGTCGAATCCTCCAAAAGTAGTGTATTTTTGGAGGATCCAACACGAGTGCGGCAACATTTTTGGAGAGTACAAGCACCAGTTTCCTCTCTTTGGATTGATCATTGATTTGACAATGTATGTGATTTTAAGATTTCTCTCATTCTCAATCAATGGTGGTGAATATTTCCTAATAAAGATTGATAATTTGGAGAAAGAATTTCATGGTTTTCTCCTATGTTGCTCGGACTCTTCAAAAATGTTGAAGGGTGTGTGTCGATCCTCCAAAAGTAGTGTATTTTTGGAGGATCCAACAGAGGTACGACAACATTTCTGGAGAGTCCAAGCACCTTTTTCCTTTTCTTTGGATTGATCATTGATTTGGTTAGTGTATGTGGTGATTTTCATCCTTTTTGTTTGTTGATTTATTTTGCTGAAAATGGATAATAGTTTTACTGTTGAAGGTGGATTCTTGGATCTGAAAATGGGTATCTTCCATTTGAGATTTTGAGTGAAATGTCAAAAGCTAGAAATCATTTTATTTAATTGCTTTCTGGTTTCTTTTTTCTTTTCCCATTCTTTTGGTAGATCTATTTTCTTTCGATCTGTTCTTTCAAAGATATACTATTGATTAAGCATGCACCTCAATTGGCATTTCTGTTATTTTTATTTTTCAAATGAAATTTTTTGACATAAATATGATTTAATCCAATCATATTTATATCATATGATTTCATCCAATCAAATTGCATGAGATCTTTATATGTTGCAGAACCATTTTTCTGTTGGAGATAAATGAAAGAGCTTAGCTCTATTTGTTGCTATTGTTCTGTGGATTAGGATTTTCTCACTTATTGTGGTGTTTGATCTTATCTATGTACGTTTTGGTTTTAGTAACACGAATATATCGTCTATCTAATTCCAGAACACATAAAAGATGGCAGAAGGTGAGGATATTCAGCCTCTTGTCTGTGACAATGGAACAGGAATGGTTAAGGTAACTATGATATTTCACTGGATTCTCCTGAACTTTTGGTCTCATTAAAGACTGCATTGGCCTTATTTGATCTGAAATACTGACTGTAAATCTTGTCTTGAACTTGTTAGGCTGGATTTGCTGGAGATGATGCTCCAAGGGCTGTCTTCCCTAGCATTGTGGGACGTCCTCGTCACACTGGTGTGATGGTTGGCATGGGCCAGAAAGATGCCTATGTTGGTGATGAGGCTCAATCCAAAAGGGGTATTTTGACTTTGAAGTATCCGATTGAACACGGTATTGTTAGCAATTGGGATGACATGGAGAAGATTTGGTATCATACCTTTTACAATGAACTTCGGGTGGCTCCAGAGGAGCACCCAGTTCTCCTCACAGAAGCTCCTCTTAACCCAAAAGCCAATCGAGAGAAGATGACTCAGATCATGTTTGAAACCTTCAACACCCCTGCCATGTATGTTGCCATTCAGGCTGTTCTTTCCCTCTATGCCAGTGGACGTACAACTGGTAAGCTCTGCCTTCGCTCAACCACTTACAAATATTTTTGTCAAATGCTCGAAACCAGCATTTCCACTGAAGTATAAGATTGATTATTGGTTGAAACATTGTGTTGAGTCCTGTTTATTAGGTAGAGAACAGAATTAATGAAAACGAATTATTAAGTTAGTTGTGTTCTTCAACTTAAAATCACGCGCGTCTGACTGTGGAGTGTGCATTTTGATGCTAGGAATTGTGCTGGACTCTGGAGATGGTGTCAGCCACACAGTGCCCATCTACGAAGGTTATGCCCTCCCACACGCCATCCTGCGTCTTGATCTTGCAGGGCGTGATCTCACAGATCACCTCATGAAGATCCTCACAGAACGAGGCTACTCTTTCACCACCACAGCCGAGCGGGAAATTGTTAGGGATGTGAAGGAGAAGTTGTCTTACATCGCTCTTGACTATGAACAAGAAATTGAAACAGCAAAGACCAGCTCATCTGTTGAGAAGAGCTATGAGCTTCCTGATGGACAGGTTATCACCATTGGTGCTGAGCGATTCCGCTGTCCAGAAGTGCTGTTCCAACCATCAATGATCGGAATGGAAGCTGCTGGTATTCATGAAACCACATACAATTCCATCATGAAGTGTGACGTTGATATCAGGAAGGATCTGTATGGAAACATCGTCCTCAGTGGTGGTACCACAATGTTCCCTGGTATCGCTGATAGGATGAGCAAGGAGATTACTGCATTAGCTCCTAGTAGCATGAAGATCAAGGTTGTCGCCCCACCTGAGAGGAAGTACAGTGTCTGGATCGGAGGATCTATTTTGGCCTCCCTCAGCACATTCCAGCAGGTACGTAAAATCTATCTACTTTTTGTAGTCTGATTCGTTTCAAAGTTGCATTCACTATCTTCATAAGCAGTAGATTACTTTAGAATAAAAACCAATTTGCTTCAATGACTTTACTATGTTTGAGAAATCCGAATTATCTGAGAGCAAATGCTGACCAGTACTTCCTATGCTAAATGCTGAGCTCTTTCAAAGGAACGTGATGAACAATTGTCAAGGACGCGTAAGATGTTTACTTACGAGATTTCTTTTTTCATGATACAGATGTGGATAGCTAAGGCAGAGTACGATGAATCTGGACCTTCAATCGTTCACAGGAAATGCTTCTAAATACAGCACGTCGAGTAAGAGATAACTGAAGAAATATACAAACTTGCATTTCCAGAGCAGCTCCCCGTCGATTGGTTGCATATAATATGCTTCTCATTTGTATTTCCTTTTGATTTATTTTTGTTTCAATCTCAAATATTTGGTCATTGGTATGATAAAAAAAGAAGAAAAAGCAAGCAGTTCATGTTAAAGTCAATTTACCATTCATATTTTTATGTAGAAGAGTTGTATTTCAAAAATGTTGTGATTTGGATTATGGATAAAAAGCTTTGTTGATTCATTTTATATATACTTTTGGTCTCAATTTTTATGTACTCAAACTAAGAAGCATTTTTCATTTCCCCTTCTCCATTAAGTTATTTATGCGAATCAAACGTTATTTCTATACATGGACCTAATTTAACCTCAAAAGCCAACTCATGAGGGTAGGATTGCTAAGTCCATATAAGCAGACCACCAATCCATTCCCCAACCAATGTGAGACTTTTAACCACTCTAACACCCCATTCACGCTCAGGCCAAACATGATGAAATTGGCTCTGAAACCATGTAAAGATATCGCACATGGCCTTAATTCAACTCCAAAACCTTGGTTGAGGAATGAACTGGGCGGTCTATTTATATGGACTTAGGCAATCGTCCCCTCATGAGCTAGCTTTGAGTTTGAGTTTGGCCCATGTGTCATATCTTTACAATTTTAGCTCGGAATTTTCATGAAGTAAGACTAAGCTTGATTAAAATTAGTAGAGGAAAATTCAATACCTCTAGATTGTTCACAAAAAAGATAGGAAATTGGTTAAGTGTCAGTTAAAGTTCTAATGAACAACAAAGGCAAAAATTAAAGACATCATACTTGAGCACAAAAATGTTTGTTTCTTTTAGTACTATTTAGGTGTTGCACTAGCACTCTGCCAGTCAGATCATGTACTAAACGATGGACGTAGCAGACATGAACAATCCAGAGAAACTGTTGTTGTTGTGGTAGAACATGAAGATGATTATGGATCTTCTAGTGGTTTTGGTAGAACATGTATGTTTTGTAGGAGTAACTCATGTAGCTAGCTGCCTTTGTTGCAATGCTTGCTGCTTTTGTTTTCAGTATTTACTTGTAAAGTTGATTATGACATTGACTAAATAGAAGGTTATTTATAATGCAGAAAAACGAACACTCGGAAGAAGATATCTCCCACTCCCCACCACATACATAGAAAGAAAAAAAATAAAGAGACATTCATGCCTTTACATATGTGAATTTACAGGTATCTTTTGCCTCCTAAAGAGTTACCTAACCTTGCTGAGGTTCCTCATACTCTGCAGTCATCTGCCACTGAGTACTGTAATCTGTGTAAGTTGGACATCCAGGAGAGAGTCACTAGCAGCTTCGTTGGACGATGGAGCTTTGGCTGGCCATACAAATGCAGGTTTCTCAGTTGGGATGTTTGGTAGAACTGATTCCCCTGTAAGAATCTGTAAAGCAGTTTTCATGCTTGGCCTTTCGTAAGGATTTGGATGGCAACAAGCTAATCCTAATATTAACACACATTCGGCTTGTTCTTCATTGAAGTCTCTATCCAATCTGACATCTATGGCATCAATGATCCTTCCAATCTTGTACAAGTCCCATACATATTCAATGATTCTGTTAGTATAATTGTTCTCCTCATATCGATTTCCAGGTTTTCGACCACAAGCAACTTCAAGAACTAGCACTCCAAATGCAAAGACGTCTGTTTCAACTGTGGCTCGGCCTATATGGAAACTCTCTGGTGCCATATAGCCTATAGTACCAGCAATCTCTTTTGTTGAATGGTGAGTCTTTCCATTCACTTGAACTGTCCTAGCTAATCCGAAATCTCCTATCTGAGCATTGAGTTCTGAGTCAAGCATGATGTTGCTGGCTTTTATGTCTCTGTGAAGTACTCTTTTTTGACATCCATTGTGCAGATAATCAAGTGCTTGAGCAATCCCACAGATGATACCATGCCTTATTTCCCAATTCAGACTTTTTCCGTTTTCTTCGCAAAATATCAACTTGTCTAAGTTCCCATTTGGCATGAACTCATACACCACAAGGAGTTCATTGCTCTCATAGCACCATCCTATCAATTTGACAAGGTTTTTATGGTGCAGATTGCCTATAGTTGTGACTTCTGCTATGAGATCTTTTGCCCCTTGACTTGAATCATTAAAGAATCTCTTCACAGCCACTTCTTTTTGATCTAACATCCCTTTGAGGACTACTCCACATCCTCCTCTTCCAAGAATGTTCTTCGGATCAAAGTTCCCCGTTGCTCGTTTCAAGTCCTTCAGCTGGAATCTCTGAGGTGCAGTAGCTGAATTCTGAATCTGAATCTCTATATTCTCAGATTGGTCTAACACTTGCATCCTCTTCTTTTTTCTCCAACAGCTGAAATATACGAAAACCCCACCTAAGAACATAACAAGAACTGACATTACTGGTATCAAGATCCACAACCATAACAGGCTAACTTCATTACTGTTCCCAATATCTGTGCTTGTAAAATTCCATGCCTTTATGCAGTTCAGCTGATTATATATCCCAGTTGAGGCTGAAAATCCTACGAAAACATCCTCGGGGAGATAACTAGAAAGATCAATAGGCATGGAAATGATGGGATTTCTCTCATTGTCTCCAGTTTGATTGCTCATGAATGTATAAACCTTCAAGATCTTGGATTCTCCATCATACTGGACACTTGCTATAACATCAACAGCTAGTGAAAGGTTAACACCACGATCAATCAACGAGACTTGCTTGACAGAATTGATGCTGTTTATGTCAATGCCAACATGATTATCATCAAGATCATCAAGGTAACTTTTCCTTGTATCAAATTCAACTGCAAATATGTTATTTGAGGGAGATCCATTAGTACTTTCATTCACAATCCCAAGCCATTGTCCATAACTGTTATCCGGGATTGAGTGAGAACCACTTTCTTTAGTCAATATGAAAGCCAATCCTTCACCCCATGGATCAGTCTGAGGTTTGATATTGATCACAAACGTTGAATTAAACGAGGCTGTCCTGTTTTTCCTTCTGTTCCATAGATTCATAGGATGTGAATACCATATCCTTCCAGACAAATTACTGATGGAAGCACCACGAACATCGCGAGTTACTTGGATAGCATCAACGGCTATGTATGAATCCTCAGTAGTAATGAAATCTTTTTCGTTTTGCTTGGTGAATTTTTGGTAGCTGAAACTCATACAATCCACTCTAAGAACCAAAAATATGAATATGAACAAAAGATGAACAAAGTTAGTTAAATAACTAATCTTGCCTAGATAATACATATCAACATATAACAAAAAAACTATGTTTTTTTTATGCCTCAAGAAGGAAAATGTGGTAGAATTGTAGTGAAAATTTGTTTCTCCATTTTATGGTGAAAGTTTCAATGTGATTTGATCAAAATGTTTTGACTTGGATTAAGAAGAAACTTCCTAGGTGTTTACACTATTTTTTTTTCTTAATATTCTTATTATAAGCTTGTTGTTGGTCTGCATGTTTGTTTTTACTTTTCTAATATTGCCTTGTTTGTCAAGTGTACAATCTTCCAAAGAGAGAGAAGTTGGTTATTAACAATATAATGACAATGAAAGATGGAGCTTTTTTCCGTATTTCGTTAATTCATGAACATGATCTATACATCTAGAAAGGACGTGTAGATTTTGTTTTCTCCTTTTGAATTTTATGTGATGCAATACATATATTTTTGGTTTAACGGTCAAGGTTTATAGTTTGATAATATTAATGGAAGTCTTCCACGCTACAAGTGTGAGTTCAATTCTCATTATCCTGTCCTCCTTTGCTCTTCACCAATGCAAAAATTCTTTTTTAAAACATTCACTTTAATTGATTGATTTGACTTAAATATCAAGTGCTATTCTCCAAAAAAGGGTTGACTTCTCAAGATTTTAAATTGTGATAATTGAGATTTTAGCTGGAGAAAATCCTAACCTAATGATTTCATCATATATAATTTAATCATAGAAGACTTGACACATTTTTTAAAGTATATATCTTATGTCAATACTGAGATAAGGCTCCACGTTTTTCTGGTATTATTACTTATAAGAATCATTAGTTTAACTAGTAAGGTCCGGAGAAGGTAAAATATCTGGAAAGTGCAAATCTTACCCTTACCTCGTAAAGATAGAGAGCTCAACACGAAAAGATCTAAGAGAAAAGGTCAAGTTGAATATTGTGCTCTTTAATTCTATTTTAATTGGGTAATCTTATTCTATATATAGAATAAGACATTAAACTCCTTTTGTCATGATACTGACATACATTCCTTTTCAACTGTGGAATTAGTTGCCAATAGCTAAAAATTAAAAGATAAAAAAAATAATCTTTGAGTCATAGTTTGAGAACCACACATTATACTTTTATAACATTATCAGAAACCTTCAATAACTTTAATAATATTGTCAACTTGTGGTAAGGATACTGAAATTGTAGAGATACTTAAAAAGTACTAAGATACATGCACAAGACACTGAAATTTTGGAACATAGGACTATATTGACTTGCCACAGGCATATTACTTTTGAAAATCTCACTTATTCTACGGCGATTACACCGAAGTTTATCTCAGGTTGCCTCTGAACCGAGCATCTAGTGTTTACACCAAACTATATGATAACACACATTGTTCTTATTCGTCCTTAACTATGTAGGTAAAGACTTCATTCGGGCAGCTGAGTCAAGTTTCTTTCTTTTCAAGTTGGCTGTTGAGGAACTCGAGCACTGATAGACGCTGCAAGAAGACACAGGACCAAATCAGGTCTGCAGGATAACGAAAATACACCAGTGAAGTATAAAATAAAATAAGAGGTAGATGAGAATTACCCGTTGTTCAAGGCTAACTTCTTCTGGTTTTAGTTCAAGGGATTGCAGTAACTTTATGCCTTCTTGAAATCCTTCAACTGCAGTATCCTCATCCCCGAGATTTCGATCAATATCAGCAACTTTGGCTAAGGAAATGGCCACATCGACTATCTGGAGTGACGGAAGAGAATTATATGAAGCAGGAGAGGCCAATGCTTTGAGTATCAATAAAAGAAAAATGAGACGTGCTGAACAAAAAAGGGCAGCCCAGTGCACAAAGCATCCCCATCAGTAGGGTCCAGGGAAGAGCCGCACCCCAAGAGGTGTGATGTAGGACAAAAGAACATCAAAATCAGTATGCATGTATAAGTTGCTTAAAGTTAGCTGTACTCTTTTGTTTTGAGCATAGTAGATGTATACGTTGCCCAAAATTCAGCTTAATTTAATTTGGAAAGAGAAATGTCTTCCCCATAAGATCTAAAACATAAACAGGAGAGCAAGTCTTCTCTGTATGAGCATGCCAGCATTATGTGTATGGACTCTGGTCCAAGATCCGAAAATAGCGATTTCAAAAGTTTCTACCAGCATACGGATCAAGCATCAAGGCTTTTAAGGCAAAAAAAGAAAATTTTGTTTTATAACTGAAAAGTCTCCAGAGGGCCGGCCAGTTCGTTGTCTAACCTAAAAATGCCTGGAGGACCGCCCAGTTGCGCATGGATAATAGCCAGCTACTCTACCCTTCTCCACTTAAACACTAGGTTTCTGTTTGTTCGGACCTATGACGTGAGCCTAAGCCACACACAGCTTTAGGCAAAAGTAGAGATGACAAAATGGGTAATCGGGGGTAAAATGTTGATCCATCACCCCTCAGCACCAGAAACCATCAGCAACATCTTATCCATAGACAAATGTTAAAATAAATGAGGGTAAAATGTGGAACTCATCAGCGTTTAAACACAAGATGAAAAATAATGAAAAATCTACATGTGCCAAGGATGCCACACATTCAGGGTAAGGGGATGATTCTTTTAGATATCAAGATGCCACAGGGTCTTTGACAGGACCGTTGCCATAAATTTATATACATCCAACAAATAGCAATGCCAATAGTGATGTTCATCAGATTAGGAAAGGTACACAAACCTGAGATGGCACAGACTGTTGCTTGATGGCATTGCGGCGAACATCCAACGCCCGAAAATAATGTGATCTAGCAGCTTGCAAATCACCGGCATAGTATTTAAGATCTCCAATTTTGTTTAGTGAAACAGAAAGTGTATGTGTGATCTGCAAAGATTTTTTAAGGAATTAAAGAAAGCACACTCATTTGTGAAAAGATATGCATTATATCATCATAGCTTATAGCAAAATCAAATTAGGTGTACTGCTTAGTTGACAAAAATATATTAGATACATACATATGTAAATACAATACATGTGTGTGTTTGTGTGACATCATTAACAGTTACCTCTACATCATCTTTGGGTACTTTCAAAAGGAAATTGACACTCTCTTCAAAGTAAGCAACTGCAGATACAGCATCTCCTGTAGCTCGACTACAGTATAGCTCAAGTTATTTCTTTTAACAAACTAAATGTCCAAAACTTCTGTGATCACTTTAAAAAATAAATACTTAATATCATTGATAACACTTGTAAATGACCAAGGGAATGACATATTTTTCATTCAAGAAGAGACTTTGATAGAGACGCACCTGCAGTCACCAAGCATACCAAGAACAGCTCCAAGCTGTGAGCACAACTCTGATGTATTCCCCATTCTCTGAAGCTGTTCTCGGATG
The DNA here is from genome assembly GCA_036250505.1 of Solanum acaule. Taxonomy (NCBI): domain Eukaryota; kingdom Viridiplantae; phylum Streptophyta; class Magnoliopsida; order Solanales; family Solanaceae; genus Solanum; species Solanum acaule. Next base: position 73,327 of record JAJOOR010000563.1, on the reverse strand, counting down.
TCATCTGCACACATAGTAAATCTTGATTTTGCACTATCAATATTATTGGCACGAAAAGCCTGCAAGTTAAGCCAAAAGTTAGTGTAAACCCTGAAATGTGATTCACTAGCTAGTCTCAGATTATACAAGAAAGAGAGATGCCAATATGAATCAGCTAAGTCAGTCTGAGAAGTAGAGGACAATTTCTGCACGAGAGACTAGTGAGATTTATGGTAAACATACCCGCATGGCTTGTTGAACCAGGAAAGCTCCCCGCTCCAAAGACGCATCCTCGTATATAACAGTTTTCTTTTCCACTATATCTTCTTGCTCATTATTAGACCTCTTAATCCTTGCATGCCCTTCAATAAAGCGATCAACAACATTCTGAAGATTCATATCGGCCTCAATCTTTTCAATATCAGCACCACACAATGGACAGTCCTTAAAGCGGGAGAGACATGCCCTGTTTACCAAAAAGATGTACTACTTAAAAATGTCCAGAAGAATCTTGTTTTTACCCTTATTCTTGCTTTTAAAACGGGGGAGTGGTGTATGTGGGAGTAGAAAGACCATAAAAGAGTTATTAATTTACACTTACTTGCAGAATACATGTGAACAGGGCACACATCTGCTGCTATCATAAAGAAGTGCCTGACATATCATGCAGCTAAAAGGACCCAGTTTAAATGCTTGAGAATCATAACCAAAGGGGCACTTAGGTGACATTGTCGCAGATTCTCCAGAGTCTTGTTTAGGCTTGCTCTCCTGGCCATCATATCCAAAGGGGCACTTAGGTGACACAGTTGCAGATTCTCCAGAGTCTTGTTTAGGCTTGCTCTCCTGGCCATCCTGTTGTTTATTTTTTTGGTCGTCACAAGGTTTCTTAAGAGTTGAATCATATCCAAAGGGGCACTTAGGTGACACCGTAGCAGCAACTCCAGACTCTTTTTTAGGCTGAGCCTGTTGTTTATTTTCGTCACAAGGTTTATTAAGAGTTGCATCATCGGGTCTGGAAGCTCCAGCAAAAGGGCAAACCGGGATCATCTTGATAAATTCCCTGTAAATGCTACAAGTTATTCATATCTTTTGGGAGAAAAAGACCGCAGATCAGACAACAACTGAAAAGACACAAATCCAGCAGTTCAACAAAGAAAATGCACATGCTTTGTCAACAAAACTTTGCAGGAAACGGGTGAGGTGATGACTTAAGAGCAGAATTCTGACCAAGAACTAGCTATTGCTTTTTATTCTGTTTCAGTCTACATAATGTAGTTAAAAAGCTTCTTCTACCTTAAGCGTGCCATCTGGCTTCAAACACTGCAGACTCAATACCTTAGTAAAAAAATTCAAAGGCAAGGAGTGCCACCTCACATGGACATTTCTAGTTTAATCCTCAATAGAGATCAATAAATCTCTACCCTCATTCACCTATAACTCTCATAGTACTTAAAAGGTCCTTCTTTCTCCTTTCTAAAAGAGTTATCTATTTTACTTTTGCTACTTCAACTCGTCACCAAGGAAAAACGGCTCTACTTTGTGACAACGAAAATAATTCGAATTGCAAATCAAGTTTGAAGAAATATAGGATGTTAAAAAAATTGTCTTTATTAACTTAAATTTAGACAACATACTGTAACAAATATCGTAAAATTCCACAGAAAATAGATCATCCATCACTGTCTGTGCAATAAACGAACTCAGGAACTTTAGCACTCACTATTGTGCGGCTTAAAATGTTAAGACAGAATTAGAGGAAAAGAAAAATCAGTTCTCACTTTAAAATTCAATAAGCATCAAATCAAAATGCCAATTGAATCTATCAACAACATTCCCCAGTGGTAGTCTGAAACTAAAACTAGTATAAACAAACCACAACAATAACAACACCCTAGTATATTCCCACAAGTGGAGTCTAGGGAGAGCAGATGTACACAAACTTTACCCCTACCTTTGTGAGGTTGAGAAGCTATTTCCGATAAACTCTTGGTTCAAGAAAATCATTTGGAGAAAAATGCGAGAGTAAAAGCACTGGCATTACAAGTACTAAAGATAATCAAAGTAAAAGAAACAACAACACTAAATAAAATCAAAGCATAAGATAATGCTAGCATAATAGTAATAATACTGATAAAAGGAACAAATAGATGCTCCACACTAGAACCCTACTCTTACCACTATGAAGAGAGAAAACACTCTACTACCTACTAATCATCTACCCTGATCTTCGACCTCCATACTCTCCTATCTAGAATCATATCCTCGGTAAGCTAAACATATCATGTCCTATCTAATTACCTCTCCTCAATCTACCTCAACCTCTCTTCAAACCTATCTAACTACACCTACCCTAATCTTTGACCATCATACTCTCCTATCTAGAATCATATCCTCGGTAAGCTAAACATATCACGTCCTGTCTAATTACCTCTCCTCAATCTACCTCGACCTCTCTTCAAACCTATCTAATTACACCTACCCTAATCTTCGACCATCATACTCTCCTATCTAGAATCATATCATCGGTAAGCTAAACATATCACGTCCTGTCTAATTACCTCTCCTCAATCTACCTCGACCTCTCTTCAAACCTATCTAACTACACCTACCCTAATCTTCTACCATCATACTCTCCTATCTAGAATCATATGCTCCGTAAGCTAAACATATCACGTCCTGTCTAATTACCTCTCCTCAATTCTTCCTCGATCTACCTCGACCTCTAACTACACCTACCTATATGCAGATAACAAATCCAAATAAGTAAAAATAGTCAAAAAAAAAATCTACGCACACCTAAAAGTGTCGGTGTTTTTTCTGGGTTCTTCATAAACGGATCATTTCAGCTCAAAAATGGATCTTAGGGCAATAAAAAACAAGCAATATCGGAAAAACAAGAATTAAAGTTGAAATTTTGAAGGAATCGAATGAAAATCGATGAAAATTGAACAAAAATCAGATTTTTTTACCTCTAGGGTTTTGCGTTGATCGAAGCAGACTTTGATTTATGTGCCCCCAAAATTATTGGTGAAATTAGATTTCAATTCCGATATAGTGAAAATTTTCTGATCAACCAAAAGATAAATCTTTTTCTTTATTATTTTTTCCCCTTTTCTAATAATTCAATTATTGTAAACCGAAATATATTATTTCAATTTTTTTTTTTATTATATAAATATATACTATATACAGTAATATCGAGAGAATCACAACTCAGATTTGTAGGTGCAATTAATAGTCGGTTTGGTCTATTTTTTTTTTATTTTTTTTTCATTTTCGTGTTGGGTGTTTATATTAGGACTAGTATAAGATATGATATACTAAAAAGTACGTATTAATAATACGTAAAAGTGATCGAATTAGTTGAGCAGGTGATCTTTCAAATAAGAGATTTTAAATTTACTTTGAATGAAAAGTACGTATGCATATTTTTTCGATCGAACTTGTCGTATGAGACTATCTAATGTAATTTATCTCTCTGTCATAGTTTATGGACTATTATACTAATTATACTGATATAAATTTATCTTATGTGTATCCGGAAAATAACGATCGCAGATTTCCGTGTAAAAAGAAAAAGTATCAATTGGTTTTCAACGTGTTATATTAATATATGTTCTTAGAGGACTGCATTCTTCACTAATTAATTATGTATTCCCTCTTTGGATTACAATCACTAAACACATATTATTCCACTTTCTCTATTAGATTTCTTAAGAAGTTTTCCTTAATTGGAACCAAAACAATGTAGTATTTGATGAGGGTCCAATTGCCACCTTAATTATAATTAGAGGCGAAGTCAAAATTTTAAATTTATGGCTTTTAAATTTTAAAACGACTAATAACTTCAAGTGTAAATAACTGAATTTTTTAAATTTCTTAATTCAAATACACTATTTAAGCAAAAGTTACTGAATTCGAACGAATCCACACTCGAAGTTTAGCTCCACACCTACTTGTGAGTTGTAATCTCCTTTCCTCTTTTCTTTTGGATCGATTTATATTACTTGTCATAATTATTAAAAATATTTAACCCAAAATACTTGTCATTTAAAAAAAATTAAAATATAATCAAACTATATATTTATTTCACTATCTAGTTAGCATGTGAATGAATGGGTGGGTGGGGGATATGAAAGGCCAACAAAAAAAAAAGGTCCCATTTTGGAAAACAATTCTTTGCTCACATATGTGTGATAAGTCATCAATTCATGCAAGCTAAGCTTATCTCATACTCCCTCCGTCTCTAATTACTTGTTCACTTTTAAATTGGAATACCTATTAAAAAAGTAATTAATGACATAGTGAGTTTATCATTTTACCCCTATTAATTATGAAGTTGATGAAAAGTTCTACATTTTAAAAAATAATTAGTCATTTAATTGAGGGTATAATATGTAAAAAAAATTGTCCTTTCTTGATTTGTCAAAATGAACAAGTAATTAGGGACAACTATAAAATGAAAAGTGGATAAGTAATTAGGGACAGAGGGAGTAGTTATATATTGTGACCCCATTATTTTACCACTTTTTTGTTATATATATATATATATGGGGTCCTATTCTCAAACTTCCAATAGATATATAGATCCTTCCTTGTATTGTAGTTGGAATCCTATTGGATGCCATCATCTTAACTGCTATCCACAAAGCAAATTATATTATTAATTGGTTGCTTTGCAGCATGAAAACAGCTAGCTAGACATTTTAACTTTATATAACATCATGTCTTATTTTTAGGAACTTAGTAATTTTTTTTTAGTAATTTTTATGTATTTTATAAGGACAATTAATGTTATACAATAGTGAATGTTGTTGGGCGGCTCAAGTACTCCAATATATCCACGAGATTATGAGTGTTGTACGTAGAGAAAAATGAATATGCGTATAGTCATAAATATACTATGATCGCACCTTAGGAGAGTGTAGATGGCAAGTTGAATGGTCTAATTCCACTAAGTAGCTTAAATCCATGTACCCCTTACACCCAAGTACGTACAGTTTAGCTACTAAGCTTCGAAGTTAACTCATAGGCTTACTTCGAAATTTGAAGTAAGAAAATGATCATATTTGCTAGAAGATGCAAGTACTACATTTTGAAAACAAAATGTGAGAAAATGCATTTTAAAATTATTTGGACATGTTTTGTGTCGACTTACCATTAGTTACAAATGCACTACTATGCATCAAACTACAAAGGATCGTAATTAATTAATTGTTTCGAAAAATCTACAAATCATTGGTATAATAAAAATTGGGGATGAAGAATATGAATGTTAAGTACTTTTGTTATTTTCTCTCTTTAATTAGTTTTATTTATTAGTTGTCCCATGCATCTGTTTATCCTTTTAATCTTTGATAAGTCCACTTTCCAAATCAACAACAACAATATATACTTAGCATAATCTCTCAAAATATCTACCTAATATTATGTACACAGTATTCTTTTAAGTCGACCTCATATGACAAAGTATAATTAAATATAGTTGGACTAGCTAGGTCTATACAGAGAGAGTCTTCCCTGCTTAACCGCACCCTCCTATTGTATCTATATAGCCTTTTCTTCAGTTAATTATATCCAATTTCAGTTCTACTTCTAACTATCGATGGAAGAAGACTCAGACGTATAGCAAGATTAAATTTTTGGACCACGTAGATGAAGAGAGATATCAATATAAGTCGATTTGACGATCATGGTTCTAAAAAGTCTAAATGTTTGACTAAGCTTGAATATGCCATTTGCCATTAACTAGTATATAGCTAGGTCATTACAAAAGAGATACTAATATATTGTTTAAAATAAGATGAAAACCCCCATCTTCATTCCCTTCCAAGGCAGGTGTAGACAAAAAAAAAAAGTGTTTTAAGTTTTTAAATTGAGAAAACACATGCACAATTTTTATTTTTATTTTATAATATGATGACAAATATTCTGGAATAAAACAGATGCTTTTAGTTGTCCATATGGAGGTTAAATTAAATCTTTTATAAATACATCTAAATTATTATTTTTCTGCGAATTTCATACTTTAACTATCAGTTGTATTATTCTTCTACTTGAACTATCACCATCTATGTATGAAAACGCACTTCAAAGCTGATTAGCCCTACTATTGGTCGTTTCCTGCATAAACTTTCACCATCGATCTACTCAAAAAGATGTGTTTTAATATATATATAGATTTATAGACTATGATAGTTCGGAAAAGAAAATACAACTGGTTATTGAAATGTGGAACTTGAAAAAAAAATAGTTCATATTTTTAATCATTTATCTCTTACTTATTCGAAATTCATTTCCATCATTGAATTTGAAATATCAAAAGATATATACAATATAATAGAGTTACTTCAAGAATTGACTTGAGAACTGGAAAATAATTTTTCCACAAATCAAATTGACCATAGTATAAAAAATATTCATCACATGTGAGCAACTATCTGCACATTTCTTTCCTTTATTGATGATAAAATAAAATAAAGTTATTATTATTATTGTGAGTTAGTATTAATTAGCATTATTATTTTAATAACAATAAGGAATCACAAATGTGGTGGCTAACTTGTTGCCAGCATAAAGCTAAACTCAAGAATAGCTCCAAAAAGAGTAGAGAAAATAAATTAAAAGGTGATCAGCAAATTAAATAAAATAAAAAGCAAATGAACAAAATTCATGCAATTAAAGAAACATATTATATGAGCAAACTGTCTTAGCTACATCTTGGACAAAAAAGAAAACTAATTCCAAGTAGCTATGTTACTTGAATTCTTCAATAATAATATAACTGTCACATGCACTCATGCATGTTGAACCCTTAACATAATTTCGTAAGCATAACATTTTGAAAGATTTGACACGAGCGCTGGCCATAACATCTATATAAGTACATGAAATAATACCCAATCTACATCTTCATAATTTGTTACTTGTTCTTATTATCATTATCAACTATCATCATTGCAACTGCATTGTCCGTTTGACCAAGTAGACTACTCAAAGATCTAGCTTTCACCATTCCAAGCTTCTTCTTCTTCGTCTTTTTCTTGTCATCTTCATCATCATTATCATCATCATTATTATCATCATCAACACCATAATATTCATGATCATTTGTCAACGCGTACGATTCATTATCTTTTTCTTCTACTTTCTTCTTCTTTTTCTTATTATTCACCGAGTTTCGAATGGTACTATTCATGCTTCTAAGTCTTCCTTTACCCAAATGATGTTCACACAATGAATATCCCACAAGGGTTTGTTGACAACATCTCCATCCTCTCCCATTAACACGACTACACCTTGATCCCTCTAATATAACACTTCCTCTTTTGTTCTTTTTGTTTACGTGCTCAACTTTATGATCACTATTAATTCGTTGATAATGCTCCTCGTGTTCTTGCTCCCCCTCGTTACCATTTTCTTGTGGACATTTCTTGTTTGTCTTCGATTTCATCGTGTTAATATTACTTGTGTCGTGGTGGTGATGATGGTGATAGTTTTCTCTTGATCTCTTTTTCAATGGAATTGCCTTGTGATCTTCTTCACACCATCTACCATCTATTATATATGTGCATGTACACGTTCAATATCATAGCATATGATAAAAGAAGAATGATAATATTGAAAATATACTCCAATATATTGTATATATGAATCTCAATTTTGTTTATGTGTTGCTAGACTCTCTAAAAATATTGTTACACTTCCTTCCAAAAATCACAATCTCAAATTATTTATGAATGACTCTACTGAGTAGAAGCCTGAATATCTTAACATCTTAGTAGTACTTTTGGAGGTCTCGATCATACATGACAATATTTTTGGAGAGTCAACTAAGCAACATAGAATTCTGGGATATATAAATTGGTTTTAGCTATGTTGCCAACTCTTCAAAAATATCATTGCACCCGTATCAAAAACCTTTAAAAAAAATATAGTACTAGTTTTGGAGGATCTAACACACAAATTTTTTTTGAAGAGTCGGAGCATCGTTATTGGATATTGGGATATATGAGTCTTGATTTTAGGTATATGTTGCTAGAATCTTCAAAAATATTATTGCACCTATGTCGAAAACCTTAAAAAATACACTATTTTTAAAAGACCCAGCACGTAATATACTTTGAAGAGTCGGAGCAATTAACTACATGGGATGTTGGGATATATGAGTCTTGATTTTAGCTATGTTGTTGGAATCTTCAAAAATATCGTTGCACCAGTGTAACCTTCAAAAATAAACTATTTTTAAAAGATTCTACATGCAATATGTTTTTGAAGAATCGAAGCAACATATAATCTTTTTGAAGAGTCGGAGCCAACTTACCTAGATCAGAAGAAGATGATGGTTGATGAATCAAAGAACCTATTTGTGTTGTTTTCAAAAAGCTTAATTCTTTCCTGAAGAAGCAACAACAAGAAGAACAAAAACAAAAAAATTGTTTGTTAATTCCCAAACTATATAATATTAAAAAAGAAAGGTGCACAGTGCAACATTCAGTATTTTCCCGTGTGATATGTTTTAAAAAATATAAATGGGGACCATTATAAATTAAAACAAAAAAAATATGAAAAAAATAAAAATAATTAAGATGAGATGAGGAATTAAATCATTGGATGAGAATAAAAACCTAAACAGTATTTTTCTAGTTACAGTATTATTATTTCTTGATTAATTTCTTCTATTATTATCATTCACCTTTTTTTTTCATGAAAAAGAAATAAGAATTAAATGGAACAATTCTTTTTATGCATTAATATTATTCTTACTTGTTATCATTGTCAATATTACTATCAATACTCTCTTTTTTCTCTCTCCATAATTTCCCATCTTCATCTTCCACATCCTACAAAATCAAATTAAATCACAAAAATTAGCACCAAAAAAATAAATAAAATACTACTATACATCATTGATGCAAAACTATACATATTCTTTTGTCTAGTCGAACGTCTATCAGAAACAATCTTACTACATTCATAAAAGTATAAATAAGGTTTGCATACATTTCATATAGGCTCTATTTATAAAATTACATTGAATTGTATCATGGGTGCAAACAAAAAGTATGGTAATAATAATAACAAAAATTTTGGGAGTCGAACTATTTATTAATTAAATTTAAAACTAACCTTTTGTTCTATTTTTGGTGGATTAATGTTGTTGCCACCAAAGAGAACCCAGCTGGTGGTTGTTTTAGCTCCGGTGACGGTCGCCGGTTGATCAGACGGCTGTGGAAGACTCAGATTTGGAAGATCAGACGGTAGAGATTCATTTTTGGTGTTTAGTTGGGGATCTGACGGAGGAGGAAAACGTTTCCTTATTCTCATTGTTACAAACCAAAAAAAAAAAAGGGAAGAAATTAACTAAATAATTTTCTACTATATATGTGTATTTTTTTTTTCTATAAATACCAAAAAAATATATTTATATTTCAAAAGGTTGATCTTGAAAGAAAAAATTGTGAAGAATTTTGTGTTTGAGAATTTGTTTCTCTCTCTTAAAGTTGGGGTTTTTCTCTCACTAACTTTTATTTGTTGCACCACACAAACATAAGAGAGGACAATATGAGACCACTAGGATATAAAGAAAAGAAAAAAGAGATGGATAGATATGGTGTGAGTAGCGTGGCGTAGTTATATGTAGTAAAAAGTGGTCAGTTAAATATCTTTTGGCGACCAACTGTGATTGTGGTTTTCTCTATTCTTAATTAGAGGTCTCGAGTTTGAGTTTCACTGAGTACGGAATCGTCTTTGTTAGAGAGAGCTTTATTCGAACTTTAATGTGGTTACCGAACACCGAATTGGAAACAAAAGAGACATCTTTTGTCGAGAAATTTATGGATTATATAGGTTAAATATTATTGTATATTCATACTAAAATTTAAATATTCTTAACGAATCTTCTGACTTTATTATTGTATGAGGTGATACGTATAGTGGCACGTGTGAAGGGGTGAGAGGGAAAAGGAGAGTACAAAATGATGGGAGGGTTTTTTGGGTTGTTTTTATGGGTTTTTATACATTTTTGTTTAGGGGAAATAGAGAAAATAAAGAAATTTGTAGGTCCCAATATATCACCAATATGTCAAGATGCTTTGCTCATGAAAACCCAAAAGTAAGCAGTCTAACCAATTAGATTATAGGATTTTTCTTCCTTTCATTGATTTATCGAAAATCGTTTTTCTATTTTCACACCAGATACAGTATCGTATTCACATTCAAGCATTATAGGGCTCGTTTCTAGGAAAACTCTACTAATAAATTATTATTTTTTTTCATTTTCAGAATTTGAACTTGATACCTCTTTTAAGGATATAGAAAAATCTTAATCCTCCCACCACAATTATTCATATTGAAATCTATAATAGTGTTTGTTATTAATTTGTTTAAATTAAGTGGTGGTATTAATTTATTCCTAGAACTCGAACACGAGATATCTGATTGAAAATTAGAGGGAGGAACGAAAGGAAATGACATAATGCATTAAGAAAATGGAGGCAGATGACATATTGGATTTCCAATTTCTTTTTTAAATAAATAAATATCAATTCTTGTGAAATTAAACTAGCAATCATGCATATTACATCATATATGGGTGAGCTGATTAAAATTATAAATTGTGGTATATAACTGGTTTCCATTTGTTTAAAATAAAATTATATTTTGTACTACACATTTTACTTATGTGGGATTGTAAAACGATACACCGCTACTTAGAGCCAACTAATTTTGTCTTGGGACGGGCCCAATAACTTCTTGTTGAGCTGCTATATATGACCTTTATAATGGGCCATTCCTTGAGCCCAACAAACAATAAAGCCCAAATTCAGGACCTAGCCTTACTTATTCAGGATCCAACAAGTCCAACTTTAACCTCTACTCTACTTCTCCGGCCCAACTTTTCTAGCCCAAATACCATCACATATGTTAAGCTTGCGTTTGAACATGCGTATGAAATCAGATTAATATGTAATCGAAGTTTTGTTTGTACATCCATAGTTCATAAACAACATAGCGAAATATCCTAACACGACATATTGATAAATCATATATCTCTATGTTTCTTATATAGATAAACATTTGCGATTATAACTTTCAAATATACATAATATTTATAAAGATCCACTAATCAACACTCAACAATACTGATAACTAATTATTCTTTAATATAATCATTTCAAATGGTACGATCAACGCATGAGTCTTTTTTTTTTTATAACATTTAAAATAACGAATCTGTTCTTTACCAAATATAAACTTGTTGACCAAGTTTTACATTTTAGAAAAATTAATTGACAATCCAAATCATGCTTTTAGAGGATTTAAAATCATGATTTCAAATTACATATCCAAATTATGACTTCATATCGAATGTCCAAACACAAATTTAGTTTTAGAGTTTGCAAAAGGAATTGTAGAATGGGATTTCATAATTCCCTTTTAGTGCCTTGGATCATTATCTTGTGCAAATAAGGCTGATTAAGTATAAGCCATTAATAATGTCCATTTTCTCCTTGTGTTTTGGGCTTATTGTCCCTATTCTAAATGATGAAATTTTATCCTAGCATGAAATATTTATATATTATCTAAAAATTCTAAAGTGAAGATAACTTTTAATTTAGCACAGAAAAAAAATAATTCATGATTGAGTAGACCACACGAGGAAAGGAGTAAACTTAAAGCAAAAAATGGTCAAACATTTTTCATCATTGCCTCTATTTAAATTGGAAAAAAAATATTAAAAATGATTTTTCTCAATTAATATCAGAAGTTGTTTTCAATCATGCACCCACAATCGAAATGATTATAGGGGTTTTTCATGCATCAATTATAACAAAAAAATGATCATTTAAGTAGGCCATGTTTGTTAATTTGTTTGATCAATATTATGTAAAATTACAGTCCACTTGAAATCTTGAAAATTACTTGTTTGTTTGGGATTGATTGAATGATGACCATTCAAATTGCCAATCAATTTATTACAATTAGGGGTCGTTTGGTTATAAGAAGAATCAAACCATAAGAGTCTATTCTATACAATCTTACTTTATATTTTTACAAGAGTTTGTTTTCATGACTTTATGAATGTGTGATCTTCTAATCGCATGACAATAACTTTACTAGTTACGTCAAGACGAAAAAAAACTATACTAAAATTATCTATCTTGATTATAATATGAAATCATACTATTAGGATAACCTAGATTTTGAACCAAACAATCCCTAAAGATAGTCTTCGAAGTCCTTTGAATAAATAAGTGTGCCTTTTCTCTCTTATAAGTTCAATGGTGGGACTAAAGGGAAAATGTTAAGTAGCAATAACAAAGAGTCAAAGATACTTATTGCTAAGGGGTTGTCATTCCATATCATTTCAAAAAAATAAATCTTTATATTTATATGTATACATCATATATTATACTTAAAAGAAATTATTATAATATATATTCATCGCTTGAAACAATGTTAATAATAATTTGCGACAAAATATATGACCTTAAAAACTAACATAAATTCAAAGAGACTCACAAGACCAAGTGTAATACTATGTTTACAACAATAATAATATACCTAGTATAATTTATCAGTGAAATTTGAAATTCTAGGCTGATGTTTCATTGAATAAGTTCTTTAAAGAAATTCTTCAATGAGGGATTTATTTGTTAGACACTTTCTCAAAGCTTTAACACCAATTAATTCATTTCTTTTGAATTAAAAGGACATAACTCTTTTGTGGATATCAAGGACAAGGTGGAAGTGTCTTTGGTGGAGAATAAGATGTGGGAAGCGAGGTTGATATGGTTCAAATATGTGAATAGGAGATGCATGGATGTTTAAAAGCAGAGGTGTGAGAGGTTGACTATAGGTGGTTTCAGGAAAGGTAGTGGTAGATTAAAAAGGTATTAATTGGGGAAAAGTAATTAGACATGATCACATGACATGTACTATTCAGCTTACTCAGATCTATCATCAACTTAGATAGGGGTGTGTGGATGACACATATCATTGTAGAAGGTAATTGGATGTGCTTTGCTCCATACTAGCTAATAGTTGTGGTATAACTTGTGTCCTTCGATTTCTGTTTATGTATGTTGTTTCTTGTATTTTCATTAATTACTTCTCTTTCTGGACTATTTTGGACATCTTTTTCTTAAGCAAGTGGTCTATCGAGAATAACCTCTATTTGATCTTTACCTCTGAGGTAGGAATAAGATCTACGCATATTCTACTCTCTTCAAACTCCATTTTGCGAAACTACACTGAATATATTATTGTTGTAACTCTCATGACCCAAAACAAAATTATGAGCAAAATGATTCGGTAATTTTTTATTTTTCAAAAAAGTAGTCATTTAGTTAAGGAGAGATTAGATTGATCTTAATTAGATTAGTGAGGCAAAATCAAAAGAAAGTAAATAAGATTTAAGGTAAACAGACAAAATCTAAACAACTTAATTCATGATTTGAATTATTTAGCTAAGTGGAAAACAACTTTTAGCATAATTGTCAACATTATTGTTAAGATAAGTGATAAAGCAATTGATTAATGTAATAATAATAATCAAGACTTTTTATAACCAATTGAGAAAAGTGATGTTTTTTTGCTTACTAGAGAAAAGACATCCACCTCTTTTTTAAATAAATATAAGAAGGATATTGTATTTTCTTTGAGAGACAACATGATTATTTAATTGTCATGCTCTTCTAATTCCCCTTATCTAATCATTATGAGATTTACTCATTATACATCTCACTATTATGAACTTGGGATGCTGTTTAAATGTTGTCAAATTAAGAGACAAAATGCCCTCAAAAATTTGCAATACATGAGTTGTATGATGATACAGATCTGGAGAAGATAGAGTGTACGTAATCTTTATCATTATCATTCCGAGATAGCTAGGGAGGCTATTTTATCTGGCTCGTCAATTTACAAAATATTCAAACATAGGTATCAATCCTAGAAGTTTTGGAGTACTTGTTAACTTTTTGTTTGGTCTCATTATAGTATATAGAATAATATTTACTTTTACAAGATTTTGAAATTGCCAGTACTACTATAATTATATTGTCTCAAAGTAGTTAATTACTCATTTATCTTTTAAATGCTTTGGATTTAGCCCTTTATAATTAGGGAAAATTACGTGTATAAGCAAACATATACTAGTTAATTACTTAATATAGCTATAGTTTACCTTAATTATAATTCGCAGCTTACTTTTAGCTATAATTACACAGCTCAACTTTTTAGTTTTGTATAATTCGCGCATTTGTATAATTCGGAATTTGTATAATATAATTTGTATAACTTTTGTATAATTCAGAATTTGTATATATAATTTGTATAACTATTTGCACTTATAATGTTTGTAATTGTATAAATTTGTTATTTCAAGCTTATACAAAAATAACTGAATTATACAAATGTACTCGCGAATTATACAAACCTGCGAATTATACAAATCCGCGAATTATACAAATGAGGCAGCTTAAACTATAGCTACAACCCGTAAATATGCAAACTATAGCTATGGAGCATAATTAAGTTTATTATAGTGGCTATTTGTGAAAGTTCCTCTTATAATTACCATAAGAGAAGACAATTATATTTAGATAATAGGTTTAAGTTGAAGGGTAAAATTGTAAACTCAGATATTAGGGTTTATGGTTAGGGGTAGGGAGGGTGGGGTGGGAGGGGGGTGTAAAAGGGAAAATATCATTTTAGAACATATTTGATATAAGCATATTACATCTTTTTATGAACTTTTAAGTATGTAATTGAATGCATATAAAGTGAATTTTTTTTCACTCTTGGAGTCATGCTTTATACTCCATCAAGTTATGATTATAGAATTGAGATGCATGATTAAAGTAGTGAAAGAATGATTGACTATTCTTTTCTGACCACACACAAAGAAAAAAAAATCATTCGATTAATTTGAATTTATATCGCATCAAATAATTATTTTTTTATATTCAAAATTTAAATTCGAAACTTATTCATGAGAGGAAAGAAATTTTATCTGTCTCAATACGATTTTTTGATGATTCAACATTTTATTTTACATGACACCTGATTATTTAATCCTAATACAAATAATCAAGATCCTTAAAAATGAAAAATACTTCATAATAAAAGTAGGAAAAATAATTTTCACAAATAACATTTTACGTTAATTGCATTCTCCCTACCCGCTAACACACGTCATCTTCATCCCTTCGAATAGTCCAACAAATCTAAAAAACACTTCAAATTTCGATTATATAATAGATTTTTTTTTTCATTATATCTAAATATTTTTTACTTATGCCTTAACCATAAATAAATAAATATCTCACTCTTTTTTTTTTTCATACACACCTAATATATACAAATGATTACTAGTAAGGAATTTGTCTGCTGTGTACGATGCAACTATCCCCATCACAACTTAAGTATTTCAGTACATAATAATTATTTCTACCCTTTATTTATATATAATATGTCATCTTTTAGGTGCAATATTTTCTTTACCTAATTATTGCATGCCTCACTCACGTGACATGCCCTTTCACATTTATTAATTTCACATTTTTCACCGATAAAGATTGTAGTGAAGTGATAAGTATTCCTTCATCTTTATCAAGAGGTTTCGATTTCGAGTCTCCTTTATTAGGAAGCGATTTACCCCAAATATGAAACTTTATGGGACATTCTGGCGCAAATCTAAATTTGATCAGGCTCTAATGAAAATATTGGATAACAAATGGAAAATTAAAAAAAAATGACATTTTTCATATTTCACTCTTTTGGTTTTAAATTACCATATTGAAAAAAATCATTGAGGAAAAGATTTCACTAATCATGAGTATCTCTCATTATTATAATGTCCTTTCTATTATTGCATTTTTTCTTCCTCCTTTTTTGACCTATAGATATTTCATTCAAATGTGATTAACATTAAGATCATTATATATATGATATTATGATTAATCAATCACAATACATTTTATTTACTATGTTTGAGTTTTTTTTCCTTCTTCTCAAATTATATATGATCTTAGGTAATGATTAAATCTAAATTGCTAATTATGCCTAAAAAATTAGGTGTGAAGACTTTAATGTAACATAACTTGTAACCATTGCTTTACTAAAATATACAACTCCTTTCCCTTTCTTTCTAAGAAAAAATATATATTTTTAAGCTAATGAATTATAATTAGATTTTTCTATAATAATTATTCTTTATAATAATTTTTAAAAATTATAACTGAATTTCTTCATATTATATTATATTTTTTTAATAATATTAGTGTACTATAATATTAAGAAAAAATATTCAAGCAAATAATATTATTATAGAGATAATTTACTTTATGAATTGATAGAATTAATAATACATAGCAAATTTGAATAAAAGGTGGCGCCTCCCTAGTTTTGGCCCTTTATATAGGGGGCAAAATCCCTCTAATTAAAATCATTTAAATTTTATTAGCTAACTTTACACTTTTGCTTAAATTGTGACCAGAAATTTGGCATAATACATAAATAAATAGTTCTATTTAGTTATTAATTAAAAAGGACTACTAGAAGGATACTTGATTAAAAAAAATGTGTAGCCCATTAGCGGCGAAGTTATCGTTCTAGTTATGAATTTAACATAGATATAGTTCAATTTAATTATTTTAGAAGGATACTTGATTTAAAAAAAGCGTATGTAGATCATTAGTAGCGAAGTTATAGTTTTGTTTATGAATTTTTTATAGCTCGTTCTATTTAGTTATTTAAGGATGCTTGATCTATTTAGACCATCAACGGTGAAATTATGTTTCTATTGATGAATTCGAGGAGTATTCAGTAATTTTAACTCTAAGTTTTATAATTATATTACCCTTTGGGGTGGCCTAGTGGTTTGGGCTTGGGACTTCCATGTTGGAGGTCTCAAGTTCGAAACCCCTTGCCAGCGAAAGCAAGGGGTTTGCCTTCTGGGTCGAGCTCGTCGCACCGGGCTTGCCTAGTGTGGGTTACCTCTCCTATGTGGTTTGCGAGCTATTGCATAGGAGCGGGGGTTTTACTCTGTGCGCACTCAAAGGGTAGCGGCTGCGGGTTTCCCTTGTCATAAAAAAAAAAAGGTTTTATAATTATATTAAAAATTAACTTGATTATTTAGTTATTTAATTTTCATTTTTTTCTTTTTCATGGGTGGAGAAGGAGAAAGGGGTAGTGATTATCTCATGTTACATTTATGATTTTATTTATGCCATTCATACTTAATAATTTCCAATAATTCCATCTAGATATACATGTAATATATTTGTTCCATTTAAATATGGAACTTATCATTCTTATCATTAAAGACGATGCATGAGTTCAATAATTGCAAGGATCCCAAAAGCATGACAAACCTGACCTATATTCCTGGCCATGTACATTGTATCTGTTTTTCTTTTAATTATAGGTAACAAACAGGACCTTTCATCGACTATCGTAATGAAATGATTGAGATTCATTTATTCTTTATTAGAAGACTTTAATTTGAGCACTTTGTTGAGAGCATCGTCCTTAAAAATAAGCCTTGTACCTTACAACACACATATTAAAATTTAATCATGCTCTAATACGAGTACGAAAATAATAATTTGAAGGACCCTTCTTCATATAATGAATCAGCCAAATCCCATGCGTTTTGTGGACCACCCCCTCCCCCCATCCCCTTTCTTTAAACCCCCACACATTTTCTTGTTTCTCAATTAAAATTCAATCAAAATTACTCCCCTAGTGTTATATGGACCACATTTTCTTGTTTCTCAATTAAAATTCAATCAACTCACACGGCAGGTTATTCGCTCAATATTAAAGTATATTCTTATTAATTACATGATTATGTCTAGGATAGGAGAATCATAATAGATATATGAATAGTTTAATGTGTTTATCAATATCCGACTTAGAAATATGAATCATCCAATATTTCAAGTCACGTTAACATTAGTAAATACATAGTAATAGTCATTTTCACAAAATTCGCTAGTTAACTATGACAGAAGACAACGCTTTATTACAAAAATGACCAAGCAAATAGATAATGATAGTTCAGTCGATAAGCTAGCAAGCCATTATATATATCATCATTGGATTCCAAGAGATATCAATTGTAGTTTTTTTTTTTTTTTTAAAGCTAAACGTCAACAAGGCTTTTAATCATTTAAGTTGTGATAATTGGAAGCAAGTAATAATAGGAATATTTAACATTTCTAGTTTAATTAATCCATCATTTTTTTATTTTATTTTTTGGAATAGCAAAATGTGGTCAAATAAAATTAATGGCCCGGGAGAGGGGTCAATTAGGGGGCAAATTATGGTTTAAATTCCGTATTAAATCCGTATTATTTCCTCCAAATTTTTAATCACCTTTTTAAATGTTATTTCCTCTCTATTTTATCCGTTGTTTTTGCTTATTTCACTCTAATTCAAAAATATGTAAAATGTAGTTTATTAGGTTATTTTTATTTAATAGAGGTAGGTTGATTGTTTTCTCTTAAATACCCTATATTATTTTTTATTATTAAGACTATAGTAAAAAATAATAGTCAACTTTAAGTTTAAAATTCAAAATTAATAATTATTACTCTCATAAAATATTTAAAAAAATAAATTAAACCGACAATTAAAATGAGACAGCAAGTAACAAATTCCTCTCGTAGCTCTTTCTTGCCATTTAATTATAAGCTATTTCCCTTGAATTTCACGCTTTTATTTCTTTCTTTTTTCTGGTTTCCCATCCGGTGTCCGGTACCCATATTAAAGCTTGACTAAATTCGGATTCGCGCTGGGAAGTCCCACGTTGGGATCCAAGGGGAATCGAACCCGAGACCTCTTGGTTAAGGATGAAGGAGTACTTACCACTCCACCACAACCCTTATTGGTATTTCACGCTTTTATTTGAATCCTTGATAAGAAAATAAAAATATTATTTCCCTCATAACAAAATGTTTATCACTTAACAAAAAAAAAAAAAAGTATACATACAAATGTTTTAAGTCACCATCTTAATTTACACAATCAATCATAATAAAATACAAATCAAAATCACGAAAATTATTAAATATTAATTTAACGGTGAACAAGTTTACGTTTAAAATTTGTAAACAATGATGGTTTTGGCCTTTAATGATTTGATCATTTAATCATCTTTCATTATGGCTACCTATTTTTTGCCCCTGCTATATTTTTAAACGTGATTAATATTTACAACTCTTATTAAATATGCAATAATCGATATTAACAACGCTTATTAAATTAATTATTTTTTGCTTTTAATTAAGCATGCTATATCACTTTTAAAAAAAAAAAATTTAGTTTATGATTTTGGTAGCCATAGAATGAAGTAGCAAATATACAATTTCATTAATGCATCTAACTATAATTAAACTCCTCATACATAGGGAGTGCGTCTAATAATTTATAAATTACAGCCATTTATAATATAATTTCTTATTAAAATTCCACATTTATTTTATAGTTGTGGTGTCAATCTAATCATTTCTCGTTGCAAATTGAATTTAAGTTTTAAAAAAATTTGTAATTATAGTTTAAAACGTTGTGGTAGAGACGTATGTATTACTCCTATCTCTGGAGGTATCAAATGTCTTAGGAATAGAGTTATGAGAATAGAGAGTCGTATGCTTTCTATAGGAAGCTTTTTTTTTTGTTGTTAAATTAAAGAAACTGGACCTTGTGTCTAATTTAACTGCAAAAGCTAACTCATTAGAGAGAATATTGTGGTCATATATAAAGAGTTCGTATTCAACTCATAATTAGTTTAAATTTTGAGAAATGAAACGTGATAAACATTTTACGATAGAAGGAGGTTATTTTAGGAATAGAAAATAATATTAAAGTCAAACACTAGCCTGGACCTCATCAAAATCACATTTTTCATAATTGTATTCTTATTTTTGTACGCAATATGCATGGTCCATAGATTTTACATAATAAATATGCATACAAGAAAGTCTATATATAATTTGATAATGAAAAATAAAGGGAAAAATGTCTGAAATATATCTGAACTTTGATCGAAATTACTGTTACGATATCAAATTTTATGGAGGACCTTTTACCCCTGCACTATTTAATAGTGTATTTTAAAGGGATATATGTGCCCACGTGGACATCATAAATATTGCATCATTTTAAATAGTAATGTGTCCACATGGGTACATATATACCTTTAAAATACACTTTTAATAAGTGCAGGGGGTAAAAGGTCTTCCATAAAGTTTGGTATCGTAACAGCAATTTCAGCCAAAGTTGGAATATTTTTCAGTCTCTTTTCCAAAAAATAAAACGTGTAAATGACTTATAATTAAAAACTATCACGCACAAGTAATTACAATAAATTTATTGTTAAGTTAACTACTAATACTCCCTCTGTTCTTAATTACTTGTCAAAGGACGATAATATTTTACCTATTATACCCTCAATTAATTATTTTGAAAAAGGTAGAACTTCTTGAAAATTCTAAGTATGTAATTCATCTACTTCACAATTAATAGGGGTAAAATGGTAAACTCACTATGTCAAATATTGTTTTCTTAATAGGTGTGTCAATTCAAAAGTGGACAAGTAATTAAGGACATAAAAAGTATTAATCAATCACTTAACCAAACCGCGCACAATCATAAATCACAGTTAATAGTAAATATGAAAAAATTAGTCCATAAAAATGTAACTCGCTTAAATATTATATATGTATTGAACAATTCACTAATTATAAATCTAACTATTATTATATATAATCTTTAGATACACATAAAATTTAAATTTAAATTTTGAACTATGAAAGTGTCATAAGTACAAACCGTTGTATATTTATGTCGTTTCACGTGCACTCTTAATTTAACTCGTATTTGTCGGTCAATTTTGCTTTTTTAAGAAAATTAAATAAACATTCTTCATCGCAATATATGTCACATATATATTTTTATAATTGTAAATAATTTAATTTTAAATTTTTATTTAATATTTTATCAAATAATTTATTGTCATATAAACATTAAAGACTTATTCTAAATCAAAATTTTCAAAATCATTATTTTCTTTTAAAAATTATGCATGTATTTAATAAAATAATGCTCCGTATATTAAGACAAGTAAACGAAAAATTAATTAATTTAATTTGAAGAGCCCTTTGAGGTTTCTTCATTTTCTTTCTACTTTGTAGCAAGTACATAATACACAATACATAATATTTAATTAGATGTTTTATGTTTGAGTTCTTAAAAATGGATTTTTTTAAAATTAAAAGTGACGCCCTCAGAAATAAGTTCTACAATGCATGAATCTGAATTTAAAACATATTTCAATACGAATATCAGATATCAGATGTAAAAAAGAAAAGAAAAAGTACACCTAGTAGAAATAGTATTAAAGAGGGCTTGGACAATGCCTTCTTTTAAATTGACCCTTAGGTTCTCTCTTCTTCAACACAACTATTTCCCATTTCCAAAAGCTTCTATTCTTTTTTTCTTTCCTCCAAAAGTTTTCAATATGGAGTTAGCTTTGAGCTTAGGAGGGGATAATACCCCAAAACCAATATTATTTCTTGAAAAATCATCATCTTCTTCTTCTTCTTTACATGAGAATAAGGTGAACAAAGATGTAGGGTTTTGCATGGTTTTAGGGAAGTCATGTAATGAAGGTGAAGATGAAGTTGGAAGAAAAAAAAGATCAAGAAATCATCAAGAAATTAGGTCATCATCAATAGATCCATCACTTCAACTTGATCTCATCCCTTTTTCTCATGGAGCTTCTAAGAACACTCCTTCACAACTTTCCTTCCCTTGGCTCTCTCAAAATTGTGAGTATATTTTCTTCTTATGTTTGAACTGTCGAATACATAATTAAGTAAATAAATATGTGATTTCATTAATGATCTAAGTTTTCTATAGTGATTTTTATATGTCCCTTTCTTATGGGGGTATTTGTTTTTGTATCTGAAGGTTATTCAAAACATTAATCTTACAAACTTTTAACATTATTAGTAAAATTTAACTTGCTATAATACATAGGTTACTTACTATGATTGTTGGCAACTATTTTTTTGAATGACTTATTTTATATCGTCAATAAGTTTGAACTTAAAACTCTTGTTCTATATAGAGTTTAGAAGAAAAAAATTGTACTAGAGTGATAGATTCCTTTTTGGATAATTTCAAACATAATCTATTTTACATTTTTAATTTTTAATTTTGTTGAATCAAGATCTCAAGTTGACATTTCGAATGATTTGCCATGCTTTTTGGACTTGGTACTTGTTTTCCTTTAGAAAAATTGTCATTAAAAGAAAGATTGAGAGGTCGTGTAGAATACATTAATAACAACATACTCAGTAAGATCTCACAAGTAAAGTCGGAAGAGAATTAGATGTATACAGACTTTATTCTTATTTTGTGTGACGTAGAAAGATTAATTATTTCTGAAAGAGGCGTATAGAACATTTTGTTGAAAAATAGATTATTTGACATAATAAACAAGCATTTGAATTATGTATATTATTATTATTATTATTATTATTATTTATAGAGCATGCTTTGAAAAGGATGTAAATATAATTTGATTAATTCTTTGAAATAGATATCTTTATTTTCTAATAATATTAACTATTCAACAGTAGCTACTGAACCGGCCGGTTTAACAAATGGACCGGCGTTGGATATTACTAAACGGCGGCAATTAGTGGTGGCGGAGGAGGCGGAGGAAGGGGCGGCGCTATCGTCTCCGAATAGTGAAATATCAAATTTTCAGATGAACTTTCCGATTTATAGAAACGGAAAGTTAATAAATATGAAGAGAGATCAATGTGAACGCGATCGCGATAATAATCAATGGGGTAATATTAATAATTATTCTTGTTCAAGAATAAGTGATGAAGAATTAGATGCATCAGCAAGAAAAAAACTTAGACTTACAAAAGAACAATCTGCTTTTCTTGAAGAAAGTTTCAAAGAACACAACACTCTCAATCCTGTAAGTCAAACTTCATAATCATTATTTTGATTTCATGTCTTGACTTTTATAATATTGATGTTAGAGGTGGACTAATTTATATGTTCATGTAAATTCAGTGATTTTTGTAGTGTAGACATGTAGTCTGGTGCACAGTAAGTTTTTGTTATGCACGAGGTTTGAGGAAGGACTGGATCATAAATACAACTATTCATGCAATAAATAGTTTTCACAATTTAAATCTATGACCTCTTGATCACATGATAACAAATTTATCTGCTATGTCAAAGCTTCCCTTCTAGAGACCTTATGTATTAAAAAAATACATTAAATATCTATCAATATTTAGTTGTAAAATCAATTACTATAATATATTAACTTGAAGTCACTATACATCTTATATCTGATAAGTGGTTACCTCTTATATATATACTCTGACTCAGGAGCAGAGCTAAGTAGGGCCGAGGGGTTTATCTAATCTCCTTTGATGAAAAATTATATTAAGTATACATGATTAAGATTATATTTTATGCTTATATATATAGGAGATGTTGAATCCTCTTTTGACTTTTTCATGTGCTTATATTACTTCTTCGTATTTTGAACACCTTCAGTGAAAATCATATCTTCGCCACTTGCTCTGACAGTGTAAACCGAAAATGTGAAAATCATGATGTTGATAATGTACACTAGTTTTATAAAGTTAAAACTAATGTCATTTCTACATTAAGACACTCGATTAGCAGATTTTATGATATATATTTAAAAAAAAGTTCAAATTATTATGTTATTTCTTAAATTATTTTTTGCGGTACATTAATGTTGTTGATGATAATGTTCTGAAATATGAAAAATTATAATTGCAGAAACAGAAGCTTGCTCTAGCAAAACAATTAAATCTTCGTCCAAGACAAGTGGAAGTTTGGTTCCAAAATAGAAGAGCAAGGTAATTAATTAAGCATTATAATTTATATAGTATATATATCATAATACTCATAATATTAACTTCAAAATTTACAATTTAATCTTAATAAATCATCTATAATCATGCAAATGTCTAAGTCACGACCTGCCCAGAATGCTTATACAGACTAAGACCTTATTTACACAGTAAAAAAAGACCGAAGGGAAGGGGACTAGACAATCACTTGACTACTTCTTTGGCATGCCCTAAGTACGACTAGGGTCCTCATGGTCTAAAATAATCAAATTATCAAGCATGAAACTCTTTGATAGTTACCATGAACCAGACAATCGCGAGGATTGTAGTAGATTATAAATTTTAAAAATCTTCATTTTTTTTTGTTAAACTTCAAGGATAGTCGAAACAAGAGTACAACATAATTGAGGCATAGAGAATTATTATTACTCAAATAACTAAAAATGATGAGTGACCTATTATACTGATAATGTAAAAATTCTTTTTTCGTACGATATTTTGTAAGTATTAAATTCAAATTTATAAGATTATTATTTTTTTGAAATTTATCAGGACAAAATTGAAGCAGACAGAGGTAGATTGTGAATATTTAAAGAAATGTTGTGAGACATTGACAGAAGAGAATAAAAGGCTGCACAAAGAGCTTCAAGAATTAAGAGCTTTAAAATCTTCACAACCTTTTTACATGCAACTTCCTGCCACAACTCTCACTATGTGTCCTTCGTGTAAACGCGTCGTTACCACCTCTGCTATCACAACCACCACTACTACGACACCTGCCACGACTACAACCACCACCGTGGCCGCCTCGAACACGGTGGCACTTCATAATCATAAGTTGATAAGTGTGATGACAAAATGAGTGTACAAATTATTAGGTTTTGACTTAGGTGTTTAATTTTGCTTATTGTTTTTTTTTTTTTATGAACTATAGTTTTTAAACTATACTTTGTGATGGTGAGTTTAGAATTAGCTAACTAGGCAAGAGGTTTGGGAGGAATTTAATTTAGAGGTTTTAATTAAGAGGAAAAAAAATATTTATTGCTTGGAATTTTGATGTTTTAGTAATTAGAAGAAAGAAATAAGTTATTTTCCTTAATTTTATATGATGAATAATCTAAATTAAGTAATATTGCTAATGGTTTGGATGTGTGAGACATATTCTTTACTTTTAATTTGCTAAATGTGATTTGTGTGATTACTTAAAAAAAGACACACAATACAACAAAAAAAATTATTCTATCTATATTGTGTATGAGATATGATGAGAAGAATATTTACTTTACATCTTGTTTTGAACCTCAATAGGTTTGAATCGTGTGATGTGAAGAGTTTATATGTTATTGTAGATAAATTTAACAAAATAGTAGTGTAAAAAATTATATCAATTTGTAGAATTTAAATTTTAATGAGAATTTAAGTTATATACATCAACTATCTAGGAGGGGACTGAAGACATGAGGCATAACAGCTCCTATAAAATTTTAAACTTACATCTTTAAAAATTAAAGAATTATGTATAGTACCAAATCAAAATTGTGAAGTCTCTTCATTGGTCTTATTCCTATTGTGCGCCTCGTGAGAGTGTTTGGATTAGTGAAGAAAATCTCTCATATGTTTTCCGAACTCAACCCGAGAATAGATCTGGACCAAAGAGGAGTTTGACGTATTCCAATTAGGGGCAGAGTCTGGTAGGACCAATTATTTTTTATGTATATATAGTAGATATTAATCCATTTTCGGCTTCTTCATGTGTTTATTTTCATATTTTTAACCTCCCTAGTGAAAATTCTGACTCCAGCAGTATTCCCAGGTAGAGTGGGCACACTTTTACGGTGCTTGGATTGACATGGTTGTCCCACTTTGCTGGTTGAGTCTAGGCCTTTGACTCCAATCCTTTTTAGAAAAAGGTGGCTTAACTAACGAAAGAAAGATGGAACCAGATACATTCTTAAAAGAAAGTGATTTAGCTTTTATTTCAATTTAATACAATACAAGGAAAGGAAAAAGGTCCCTTAGGGGTACCACAAATAAAAGAAAAAAATAGCTAAAAAGAGTCTGCTTCCTTTATGATCTCTTTCTTAGAAAAAAAATTGCGTAAATTATCTTCTCTTACGCAATTTCTGACTAGTTATAATTTTTCTAAGGATTGGAATAAGAGGTTTCAGCTTTTCGGGGTATTTAACATAACGAATAATTCTATATTAGAAAAGTCTCAAAATTGCAAACAATTTTGATCATATTTTTAACCTTCTTAGTGAAAATCCAACTCCAGCAGTACTCCCAACACTTAGAAAATGCTAAAGAACTAACTAACATGAGTACTTTAAAACAATATAGTTCAAAAAGTAACTAATTAGATTGAAAAAAACTTGTGGGAATATAAGTTAAGATTTTTTTAATAAAGTTCTTGTTGGAAACTATAGTGATGAAAGGGAAATAAATAAATGGTATAGTAAGGAGAATTAATAATGACTCTATGATCGAGGTACATAGAGAGTTTTTTTCCCCTCTAAGCCATTAATGATAAATTAAGAGTACAGTACGTTTAACAACAAACTTACAGTAGTATTTATTATTACTTCACAAGATATTGCTTTCTAGCATAAATGTGACATCAACCTTATGCTATTTTTTTTGAAATCATGGAATTGTAGACACTTATTAATTACCCTCCACCAAAGACAAAAAGAAGAAAATGATACATAGTAGAAGCATGTTGTGTCTGCCTGTCTAGCACATATATATCTAGAAGTGTTTAAGTTCCATATATATTGACGGTGTAAAAAGAATAATATATTTTGAGTCAAGAGCGTGATGCTCATATATTGGTAGCAGATTAAGATTTGAATTCGCGTCGTGTAGGGCTTTATTCGGAGGGAACCTCTTCCTATCAAAAAAAATATTCATATTCAGGACTCAAACTCAATATGTCTGATTAAAAGAAGAGCAACCCATTCAATGCACCACATTCTGGTGGTAAAAAAAAATGTTACTAGTATAGTTTAGTTATGTTCAATTCCAACACTCTAAAAGTCTAATTATCTAATATTCTAAAGTTTAATAATGTAATTGTGAATATGTGACCATTCTATTTAAAGTTATATTGTGTATTGATTTTGTGGATGTTAGACATATGAAGTAGATGAATCTATGTAGTTATACGACTTTAGACATGCAAAAGTTTCGAAATAATGTTGAAACATAAAAGAAGATTGAAATACATTTATCTTATGACAGTAGAGAGAAATTTGTTGATTCCTAATACGATTATTTGAAATAGTTGTCTCATGTTTATATTGTTTTACTATTATCAATTTATTATTAGCTAGTCATAAACTGAACCAACCCGATAAGAATCATTGAGATCTATCGATGAGATCCCACATAACATATATACCTATATCATAATTCATAAGGCTCCAGTGGGCTAGTTTTTTTAGGCCCATTATGTTTGTACAAAGATGTTAATTTTCTGAACCAAAGTGTATAGATCCACCATTGAACTAATTTTTGTTCCTATTTTAAAAAGTTATACAAATAAAGTAAACCGATTTATGTATGGGATGTTGAGGGGTGTATTCGAAATCAGACTGGGATGTATCAGAACGTTTTGGGTTGTATCCGGATTTCACCAAATTTAAGAAATTTTTGTAATTTGAAAAAGAATAGAGATAAGATGTAATTAGCTCTTTAATACTATAAAATTTGCGTAAAATTTTCTACTTCTATTCTGATAGGATCATAGGAAGAATTAATTATTTTGAAAGGTGAAGCAAAATTTTGAATTATAAATCTCAACGATTCACAGACAACTTTTGTGTACTCCATCTGTTTCATTTTATTTGACTTCTAAATTAAAAATAAATATTTTATTTTACTTGTTCATTTTAACAAATCAAGAAAAATTTATTACTTTTCCCCCACACTACATAAAATAATACTCCTTCTGTCTCAATTTATGTGACACATTTTGAATTTCGAGATTCAAACAAGTCTATTTTTGACTGTTTTCATATATCGTTTAAATATTTTGGATTGTCAATTATTGTGACTTATAGTACTTTTACGTAGTTTACAAATATATAATTTCATTTAATTTATTTCATGCACAGTTCCTGATTAAACTGTTTGACTCTCAAAAAATGAAATGTGTCACATAAATATAAATTAAAATAGAAGGGGTAATCATAATAATAAAATAT
The DNA here is from genome assembly GCA_036250505.1 of Solanum acaule. Classification (NCBI taxonomy): domain Eukaryota; kingdom Viridiplantae; phylum Streptophyta; class Magnoliopsida; order Solanales; family Solanaceae; genus Solanum; species Solanum acaule. Next base: position 45,216 of record JAJOOR010000563.1, on the reverse strand, counting down.
ACCTTTAAATATTATTTAAAAAAAAAAAAGAAATATGTCAAATGAACATGTTCCAAACAGAAATTATGTGAAACATTTAAGCATCGTCCATTAGTAAGTGTGAAAACAAGTAGTGGGATCCAAGAAAAAATCCAAAAACTTGAATTAGAAGCTCCAAAGTGCTTTTGAATCACAATTGTCAAGTATATAGTACCACTCGTGACTAAAAGACGTTACAATAATAATAGTCCTACAACATGCCCTATTTTTTATGATCCCGCAAATTTTAAATGTCTACTTAAGAAAATAGATATAAATTAAGGTTGAACTTTATGTATTTTCTTTTCGGATAGTTGTAAATCAATTTATTCATATAATAATCACCACATAACTAGCATGCAAACCAAATGATCAAAAATTAACTAGGGGTGGAGCTAGATAGGGTTAAGGACTTCATTTGAAGTTCTTTCGATAAAAAATTACATATATTATATTATATATATATAATAGATGATAAAAATAGCGTGACTTAGTATTTACTTCTTTATATTTTGAACTATTTAGCAAAAAATTTTAACTCCGCCATCGAATATAATTCAACAATACGCTGAACACCTACATTTTACAACCTAGAGAAAACATATAGTTAAACATCCCCATGTGAAGTACAACAAAAAGGACTAAAGTATAAAAGTAGTCTAATATTTTTTCGGTCCGCTTTTATTTATCCACTTTAAATTTTACACGTCCATGAAAACACAAGGATTGATATGAAAAATATCACAATATCCATATCAATTAATGTGCTAAAAAAAAATACTAAAGCTAAAACATGAAGAAAAAAAATCTTTTTGATATGTTAACTTAAAAAGAGTAAGAATTAAATTTTTAAATAATGAACAAGTAAAAATAAACAATCAGAGACATAAATAAAATATATTTTTTAAATAATGAACAAGTAAAAATAAATGATCAGACACGTAAATAATTAGTTTCAAATGTCTTTAAACGCGACACGCAAGCTCTCATCAAAAGCATCAAAAGATAATTAGTGTCATAGTCAACATCAATTAATTAATTTAAACCACTTTAATGAAAAAGCTTGAACACATATATATTTGACAAGATACAATAATATTTAAATAAGCTCACGATTTTCGACAAACATTATTATGCGTAACATGATCTATAATAATAATAAAATATCATACCTTAAAATATTCAAAAAAAACCAATAAAATAATTATTGAAGAATTTACACTTTTCAAGCCCTTGAGACTAGAAAAATACTTTATAGAATGAGAGAATTATAATTAAACAACAAAAATCCTTTTTTCAAGGGAAATACAATCTCTCACATACCATAATTTACTACAACAACGATAATATGTCAGTGTAATCCCACATGTAAAGTCGAGTCTCAAATCTGGAGAGGTTGATGTGTACGGAGCCTTAGGTCACAATAATTTACTCTTGGATTTTCTTGAGGAGTTTTCTTTGTTCTATTTCCTCTATATAGAAATGTAACTTCGAGAACAACGAAAAGCCAACACATTTTTTGTATAGGCTTGACTCATTATTTCAATGTACATGGACATCTTGTATATATATGTGTTTGTACATCCTATGTTGCGCGTACACTCCAAAAATGTCACCATACCAGTGTCATATCCTTGAAAAACGCACTATTTTGAGGATTAGACAAGCACCTGAACGACATTTTTGAAGAGTCCGTGCAACATAGTATTTGTTTTTACCTATGACTTTTTCTCTTGTTGTTTTTGGTGTAGTCTTACCAAAAGTTCAGCATATAAGAGCTCATTCCAAGCATCGGGTACTCCGGGAAGGCACCAATGGCTACAATCTTGATACCTCCATTGTGATCTCCTCTCTTTGAGTGTCAAATTTGGTTTCCTATATATCGATGGATGACCGTCTTTTCTATAGTCCGTCATTCTTGTGATGTTGAGATACGAGACTTGAGTTTTCATCCCTTTGAAGACGTCTTCTAGTACCTTCATCTTGGATGGATACGGGGTCAAATATGTGTCGTTCTTTATTGGTTCTGTTTCACTGTCACATGCCCCGCCAGAATTCCATTGCCCGCCACTGTGGATGTACATAAATTTAATCTACATGGTGATGAAAACAATGCTACCATAGTAGTTTACGACTTAATCAATTGGTCGCGAAGTAATAACAATAATAAACTAGTCTTTGTCTTAAACTACACGGTAAAGAGATAGAGCTAGAGCTATCGACAAGTTAATGTGATTTGGTTTTGAATTTCGCGTTATTACCTGAAATGAGAAGCAGAATAACCTCTGAAGAGAACGAACGTCTTCTTGGGATTGATATGAGCATCGATCCATCTACCCCATGTTGTTAATGCTCTCCGAAAGGCCTCAAGAACGTTTAGTTCGTTGTGGACATGATTTCCTTCTTGATAATAGTCCTTCCTGAAAAAATTCAGCATTGTTTAATGTTAGAAGTTAATAAAGCATAAAAGTGCACGATTATGTATGTCGAAAAACACATAAAACAAATTTTACCCTAACGAAGTCTTCTCGTGAGTCCACCAGTGACCGGTGTTGAAGACTAAGATATCCGCGTCTTTATACTTATCAGCAGACTCTCCGATCAAATCAAGTCGAAGCGTTTCTTTCTTACCTCCTTTTTTATCTGCAACTTCCCATTGTTGAACCAGGAAAGGAGACACAAAGAACTCCACTCTGCATTTATACTCCTGAAAATTTTACACAAACGATTAAACACATCGACGATGAATTCTAATACTAGAAATGAATCCGGCTACATCAGATACTCACTTCGAATATAAACGAATAGAAAGCTTCTGTCCTGAAATGGTGTCTTCCAGATTCTTCATAAACTTTCTTCTGATTTTTTACAGAGTTTTTAAGTATACAAATAAGGGATTCCCACATATTCCTATTCAAAGAATCACCAACGAAAACAAGACGCTTTCCTCTTAACAATTCCAGCATATGAGTAGCATTCAATCTGATAATAAGTTTCAAAATTCAACCATTAGAACAATTCAAAGATTATTAATTCCCTACATCAATCTGAATATACATAACATCTACTATACTAAATAATTGATGAAAGAGATCAACTTTATCAAAATTAAGGGACACTCAAAATTCGCCTCAGCCGGCAAGTAAGCACTCCAACTTTCACACATCTAGACATCTCCCTTGCAACTAAACACTCCAACTCGTTCCCATTGTGTCTCGTGGACACAAACATGACACATAAATTTTTGAGGCGTCTACATGATCATTTTGTAAGTCAGAGTGTTCAACTGACACAATGAATACGAGTTGGGCAAGACAATTAAAGCTACACTACCTAGAAATGGGAAAAACAAGAAAACATTAAAGAGCCCATACCTAGGAAGACTACATGCATTGGGTTTCCATTTCATCTTCAAGTAACCATTATCAGGCCTATCATTGATAAAACAATTGAATTGCTCATCAATAAGTGAACAAGAACCAGGTTTATACAAAGGGTAAGATTCATCTTTCACCCAATTCCCATCAAAGAAATCACAATTCAACAAAGACTTAACCAAATCAACATCTCTTTTCTTTTCCACATTTGCACTTTTTCCCTTAGAAGAGAACTTTGGTGCTGATTTTTTCTCAATTGTGCTCTGATTTGCCTTAAAGATTCCAACTTTATCATCAAAATCTCTACTTTCAGTCTGATTCACAGCTGCAGTAGACTTAGAACCCTCAATTGAGCTCTGATTTGCCTTAAAGATTCCAACTTTATCATCAAAAACTTCACTTAAAGTCTCATTCTTCACAACTGATGATTCTTTATCACTCAAAACAGAAGAAGAATTAAAGGGGTTTTCCAAGACTCCACCTTTATCATCATTCTGAGTATAATTTTCACTCTTTTCAATAATTAGTCCCTTTTTATCCAAATGGGGTTGCTCAAAATTGTTTTTTGAACCTCTTGGAAAAAGATTAGAGAAAACAGAAGAAAACTGAGATCTATAAGAAGTACCAACATCTTCTTTACTTAAAGAAAAAATGTTAGTAAACCATGGTGATGAAGAGTTTGGTGAAGGACTAAAAGCCAAGAAAGTAGTAACAACAATGAAAATAAACACAAACCCATATGCACAAGCCACAGTTCTTTTAGTTTTGGGAAGAGACAACTGAGTTTTCATGTCTGTAAACAGAGTTCCACCATTTATAGCTGCATATTTTGCTGTTTCTGCCATTGTTGTTCTGCTCAAACTCTATCAAGTAACAAAACAAACTTCTTTTTTTATGTAAAATCAAAAAAGGAAAAAAGTGAGAGAGAAAATTTTGAGATTTTGGACTCTTTTTAATGTGTGTGTTATAATGTGAAACAAATTTAGAAGAGTTATAACACAAGTGAGTAACGGAAAAACCATAATTAAATTTAAAGAGTTTGAAATTATTATTATTTATTTATTATCTTAACTTAATTAATACTTATCTCATTTAACAAAAATTTGGATTTGAGACCTCGAGTTATCAGAATTAAAAGGGTTAAAGAGTCTTCTTCATTTTTTCTTTTTCTTTTTTTCAAATTTGAGTTATTTTTGGAGAGATTTTATTATTAGAATAAAATAGGTTGAAGATCTTTTTTAAAATTTGATTTATTTGAAAAGAGGTTGATTGTTTTTCTTTCCTTTAATGGAATTTGATTAGCCAAGAATTCTAATTAGTTCAATTTTGAAATAAATGTCATATATAAAAAGCAAAATAATAATAATATTAGTAATACATTATCATATTTAAAACGTTAAACAAAAAGTTTATTGTTAAAAATTATATTTTTTCTGTCATCGTTTATATGATATGGTTCGTATTTTAAGTATATATTATATAAATTGTAACGACGAGGATAGTAATTTTATGCATATGAGAGTAAAGAAGGAAAAGCTTTTACCTAAAATGTACCCATACAAAAAAAAAAAAGAAGAGAAAAAGAGTTAATGAAAATGAATTTTTGGATTAATTGTGAAATATTAATTAAATTGAGGAATGTTTTTTTAATTTTAATTTCACATAAACTTCGTGTTGGGAAAAGTGAAAGTTACAAACTATGTGAATGTTGTGTTTATAGTTTGAGTAAAATGCCACTTGTTTTGTTATTAATAGCAAGAATGCCACTGCCGGTGCCGCCGGCTGCCATCAGAAATAATTCCGGAGAGAGAACTCCAAATCACTAAAAATTAAAAACTAATACATGAAGATTAGCATCAATTAATTAATTAATTAAAAATAAATAAATCACAGAATGCTTACACGTGTATATGTTGGGTTTGGCTCTGGCTTTACTTAATTTGGCATTATACAATACCTTATATTATATATATATAATATTTTTTTATCGAGGGAATTCGAATAAATCTTTCGCGATCCATGAATAACCCTTGGACTAGGCAAGAAATATTATTTTAGCTATTTGATAGAATAATTATGTTATTATAGTCAATTTTAAAGTATTTTTTTCCAATATTTGCTTCATAATTTGATAATATAGATTTATGTTAGAAAATTAAATGGATACGTTCTATTCTCAAATTTCAAACTCAAAATTTATTAGTAATAATTTAAAAAAGATACTTATCGTTCGACCATAGCTTCTAATTAAACAAACAGTTAATGAATTTTTCACCCCCTTAGGAGCTTGCCTACATAAAGCTTGAAACTCCTAATATAATCAAAATTATAAAATTACAAACATTTTGAAAAATAGAGTGAATCTTAAGGTGCTATATGTCCGTACAAGTTGAAAAAGATTGACCTTCCATTTTTCAACTACACTTCAAACAATATATTATTTCACAAAAGGAACAAATTGAACACTTTTTAAAAAAAAAAAAATCATTCGGTGTCCAAATCTCACATTAGAGTCCTAATTAAATCCAAATCACGCACTACAGAACCCATGTGGGGGTGATGCTTCTAACAAGATTTTCTTCGAACTCAAAACATCTGATTAAAGATAAAGCAGTCTCATTACTATACTATAACCCATGTTGGTTAAACACTTCTTATTTAACCTACTAAATCTCAGTCAAAGAATATTTTATTCTCCTTTTTTCATGCTTTGATTATTACACTAATTTATTATATTATTTTATTATTATTATTGCTTTCATTTTCATTTTTGTTGTTGAAGAGTCCACACCAGATGAAAAAAAATATGGACATAGACAATTCTCTCATCAAAATTTATTTTTTATAATATTTCAAACTGCTTTAAAATCTTTTACTTGAATTTAGAAGTTATCAAAAATAACATCTCTAACTCTACAAAATAAGAATAAAATATGTATTAATTATCCTCTCCAGACCACACTTATCGATAAATCTAATCATCAAAAATCATTTCAATATATATAAGTATAAAAAATAAGTTTGATTGTATTGTCATAGAGATTCTCCTTGTATGATCTGTCCCAGGGTCACAAACTTTAAATGCCACATAATTTTTTTTTTTAGTGGACTGAATGTTTGGTGCAAATTGTATAGGTTTTATTTTGTCATATTTGTCGGTGCCAAAACTATAGTACTATTAACATATATGAAAAATAATACTCCCTTCGACTTTTGCTAAATCACAGAAATTGTTCGAAGAAATAACAAAATTTAATATAAAGAAATAATTAATATATTAAAGATAAATATATTTTATAAAATAGCATTTCAGTAAATCTTATTTCATCATATTCGAAATGTAATATGGTTTTGAAGAATTAAACATACATTTATTTTATTGTATTCACTCTATCAATAGATGCATTAAATTTGATGTATCATAAGGACTTATCTTTTCTATAGTAATTTCAATTTGATATATAATCAAATTTATTTATTTTAGTTAAATCTAAAGCATTTTTCTTAATTATATATGATATATTAAAAAAAGTTATTAAATTTACGATTGCTTGGTAGATCAACTCTAACTCTTGAACCTACCATTCATGTCAAATCAATAAAACAAGACTGTGTCTATTGCTTATAAATTTTAATTATCAGTTAATCATAATTAAGTGATATGGTACAAACATTATGTCAAATCAAATTTCTTATAAATGTATCATTATGGCTAATTAAACCCCTTCCTTATATATCTATTATTATGTCAAATTAAATCCCTTTCTTACCTTATAAAAATAAAGTGCCTAGCTATGCACATCATTTATTATATAGGATCATGATTGTGACATTATTAGTAGCCTAATAAAACAATTTTTGTTAATAAAAACTTACACGTAATTAAAATTCTGAAATAGCACTCAATATCAATTAAAACTACATGATCAGATTGGGAAAAAAAATTGATTTTAAAAATACCCCACCATTATTTAATTGATAAAAATGACAAAAGAAGGATATAAGGACAAGTCTTTCTTTAATCCACCTAATTTTCCTCCATAGACTAATTAGCAAAATTTAAGTGAATTTCTAGAAAACAATAAAAGAAAATGACTCAAAAGAAATTCAGATCTATCATATTTTATCCAAAAATAATAATAACAACAATATATTGTGTATTCTTTCGACTGGAATCTGATGAAGATAAGATATGCACAAATATTATATCTATCTTTATAGAAGTAGAGAAATTGTTATCCTCCTCTTATATAAGAGTCATTTTTATTAGAAAATACTTTACCTCAACATGAGACATTTCAACGCGTATTTAAATTTAATTGATCGAGATATCAATATAAATATTAAACACCAGATAAAAAATTAGAAGATAATTGTAAATAAAGAAACATACGCATGCATGTCGTTTTAGAGGTGTCAACCTAAGCATGAACTAAACCACTTATACCATGTGTGTAATGGGAAGAACATTCACAATAATATTATATTGAGGTAATGAATTAGATAACTATGGGAATGACAACTGCTTTTCAACTTTTATTTATGAGTCGATATGTCTTATTAAATTTTGATTCGCATTGAAAAATCTCACATTGAAAGAGTGTATTCTAGCAAAGATGAGTATATATTCAAGAAGTTGCTTCGAGAGACAGGCATGAAGCACCACAACTAGCTAAGTGACATTTAATTAAATTGATTCACCGAATCTTTTATATATTAAAACGAAAAAAATGTCTGTTATTCGAATTCGAAATGTCTGATTATAGCATATTGATCTTAATAGAGTGCATGTCTTTCGATTTAGTAGAGTGAGAAATGTTTATTAAAAAATATATCAAGCCTATTCTTCTAAAAAAAATATTTAAATGTCTTTTCATATTTCTTAAACTTCGGGTTCAATTAAATTATGTAACACAAATTGAGATTGATAGTATATATAAGTATATATGCAAGAGAAGTTTAGTCAACAAGTGTCGCTTTGGCCGAGTGGTTAAGGCGTGTGCCTGCTAAGTACATGGGGTTTCCCCGCGAGAGTTCGAATCTCTCAGGCGACGATATCGTTTTTGCATTTTTCGACTCAATTAAAGTCGATGCTTTCTCGATTAATTTTATGAAATATTTATACTTTGTAGAAGAAAAAAGAAGGGGATTCCAATCGTCTATTTTTCTCCTTTCTTTTTTGCCTTTTTCGACTCAATTGAGTCGATGCTATCTCGATTAATTTTATGAGATATTTATACTTCCTAGAAGAAAAAAGAAAAGAGGAATGCCCAGAATGTTTGGTACCCTTTTTCTGGCTACTGGTTTATTCTTGTCCCACTTCTGCTTTCCTAGCCCTCGTAAGGCCTCTCTCATCCCTTGCTTATGCTGAATCGAGATTTAATTGGTTTTCATTAACCTGTGGGTGCAAATCGATAACTGTGAAACTAGCTCTGGCTTGATGACGGGAGATTCGAATTGCCTATTTTTATCCTTCTTTTTCCTTTTAACTAGTAATTTGTAGGTACAATTTTTATATTACAAATTTACAAGTTAAAATGCCAACAGACAATTCTTGTTTACTACAATTTGTATTTTGTAACATTTGTAAAACCCCAAGTTGACAAATTTTTTCCACTCAGTTTATGACCCTATGCTATGGTTCTTGTCAAAGTTGCACACTAATCTGCCATTTCAATGCTAATATTAATCCAATGAAGAAAACCCATCGGCTAAAAAACGATTCAAATCACAATATTACTGTTCAGAAATTTGCCACCAAAACCAAAGCTTCATCATCCAAAAGATTCAAAAACAAGCACAATTCAAAAGAATATTCAAAACCCATCTCAGAATCTGAAGAAAACCTCCCAATACCTCAAATTAACACTACCCTTATAGCTTTCTTGGATAAAAATCCAATCTTGAGTCGAATTTTTTACCAAATTGATGCTCTTGATCTTGCCCCACGTTTGCTTGGCAAGTTTCTTAGGAGGGATGATGTTGTTCTTCAGATAACTGAGGTTTTTAATGTTGTTGATGTTCTTGATTTAATGTGTATTTGTGCTTCTTTAGATAACTGAGGTCTTATAATGTTATTGGTGTTCTTGACTTAATGTGTTTGTGCTGCTTCATTGTTAGGTTTTGATGTTATTGGTGTAATGTGTTTGTGCTGCTTCATTGTTAGGTTTTGATGTTATTGGTGTTCTTGATTTAATGTGTTTGTGCTGCTTTATTGTTCCGAGGTTTTGATGTTATTGGTGTTCTTGATTTAATGTGTTTGTGCTGCTTTATTGTTCCGAGGTTTTGATGTTATTGGTGTTCTTGATTTAATGTATGTTTGTGCTTCTTCATTGTTATGAAGTTTTGATGTTGTTGGTGTTCTTGATTAAATCCGTTTGTGCTGCTTTATTGTTTTGAGGTTTTGATGTTATTGGTGTTCTTGATTCAATGTGTTTGTGCTGCTTCATTGTTTTGAATAATGGGGTTGTTGTTCTTGTTTGATAGGTGGAAGCTTATAGGCCAAATGATTCAGCTTGTCATGGTCGATTTGGCAAAACAGCTAGGACTGCACCTGTTGTAAGATTCTAAAAGCTGATATTTACCTGTCATTTGCTTTACATTAGTGGTGAATGCTGGGAAGAAGTGTTTGTAAAGTTTTTAGTTGTAGAGATAAGTGATGAAAATGTGCTAACTCTGTAAAAGATTAAGCTTTTAGATGAGCAGTTCACTCAAGTTCGACTTTTTTCCTTCTTTCTTCTATATTCTAATCTGAAAATTATGCAAGATAATAGATGGGCTATGTTCTATTGCACGTGTACTCGTCCAGAATTATTAAAGTTGGAGATATGATGGCAATGTCATAATGATATTGCTGTCACCTTACCCAAAGAAATGTTATTGCTGTCCTATGCTAGATATTGGTTTACCTAAACTATATGAAGGCTAACTCGTTGTTTAATTCAAACTTTTACTAGCTGTTGGCACAAGTCTGTAGAGTTTCCAGAGAAGGCAGAGTGTAGTTGCTTATAAGAAGTAATTAGATTGTTTTTTAGGGTGTGACTTAATGATATCATTGATTGTTTGAAGAAAACATCTAAAACCTTACGTAATTTTCTAGCTCGACATCTGAAGTATAAAATTGATCCTGAGTTGGACATAATCTTTGGTGAGCTTAGTTAATGGCTTTCTGGTGTATTACCTTTTGGAGCCATATGAAACATTTCAAGGTGCTCTTTGTAAGCTATTATTCATTTCGTAGTAGCATTGTGCTATGACATCGATCAGCATGGGTGTATGTTATAGAGCATATAGGGCCGTACCTTCTAGATTTTCTAATGATTTGTAATTGATAGTTTGGTCCTGGTGGTCATGCATATGTCTACCTCTGCTACGGTCTCCACATGATGCTCAATGTTGTAGCAGACAAGGAAGAAGCCGGAGCAGCTGTATTGATTCGTTCCTGCGCTCCCATCTATGGTAAATTGACTTACAAACTCTCCTACCTTTCATATTTCCTAATTTACTTTCCGTTGCAGTTTAATATGTTCTATTTGATTTCTTTAGTCCCAGTGCAAGGCAATATGTGCACTTCCCGTAGTATCCCACTTTCTCTTAATGATCTCTTCACTCTTTGAAGCAACATTTCCATTTTGACCGATTTACATTTGTTGCATTAGTGCACCTCAGAAAACAATTCGTTGAAGTATAGGATAGTTAAAATGCATCCATATAAATGTTGCCGGAGCTGCTATAGTTCTTGTCGGGTTCTTCTAATAATTAACTAAAACTTGTCTATTTTAGTTGATATCATCAACCAATATCAAGATAGTCAGAGGTATAGCAAGGGGAGAATTACAAACATAACTATTTTAATACCCTAATCCACCTTGATACTTCTAAAATGATCACTTGTAAATAATCTAGAATTATGATTCATGCGTTGGAGTTCTCATGCTTGCATGATAAATGGACCTTATTGAAAAGGAAAAAGAAAAAAGAAAAAGAATCCTTGCGTGATAAATGGGAAGCAAGGTTGTATAGACACACACTGGCATTGACGCCTTTTCGAAAAAAAATAATAGTGATGATCTTTCCTCTCAAGTCCTGCATGGTTGGACTAGTATATTATCTCTAACAAACAAAGCTGAAATGCTATTTTAAAGTTCTCTTTCAATAATTATAGAGTAAATTCTGCAGGTCTGGGTACTATTCAGCAGCGTCGGGGTTTAAAAACTGAGAAACCTGTTCTTCTTGCAGGTCCCGGAAAGGTAAGTTATGATCTTTGTTGGGTATAGGACTAAGTTGCTTGTTTAACGTCATTGTATTGATCAAGCCTTTCTTAAAGATAACCAAAAGTTTATTTGCTTTACTTGTTTTAGATCCCATGTGAAAAGAATTTAGCTTTGTCTTGGAGAATTTAGCTAGAACTGTATTAAATTTAAAAACACTGGTGATTTCATCCCATCCATCGAAACCTTGGTGGTTAATGGGTTCTTGTTTTGGTCTAAGGTAACAGATACGATGTGGAACTAATTGAGATGCGCACGAACTGTTCCTAACACTATGGTTATAAAAGAAAGATCAGGAGAACAGTATCACTTCAGGTGTTAAGTTCTTCTGGTCATTCTATCATGAGCATGTATAGTTTTCCGAGCTTGAACTTTCTCAAGTATGAATAATCTTCCACATTGTTCTGATTTTCTGTTGGTTGAAATAACTGTCCATCATATCACCTCTATATAATTATGATGATCAGTTGAATATGTTTCATTTCCCTAAAGAGATGAGATGCATTAATCGCGACTTTTTTATTTAAGATAATTGTAACAAGTTATCGCAAACCTTGCTTTTACATGATAGTGTTACTTTGTGTCTCTATGTAGGTTGGTCAAGCATTAGGACTATCAACAGAATGGTCTAGCCATGCTCTATACACTGCCGGTAAGCATTCTGTTGTTCCATCTTACAACTTTTAGCAACTATTATATGAATCTCCCGCGTTCTCTTATGCATATGACAGGCGGTTTAGAACTCTTAGATGGGCCAGAACCAGAACATATACTTGTTGGTCCAAGAGTTGGTATAGAGTATGCTTTGCCAGAACATGTTAATGCATTGTGGAGATTTGCAATCGCCGGTTCTTCATGGATCAGTGCCCCAAAAAAGACTCTCAGACCTCTTTAGCTCACCAATGGGCACCATGAATCCGTCCCCTCCCCCCACCGGGAGGGGCAGAACGTGAGAAAATAATCAAGTTGTTGTCTATAAGTGTACAGGATTTTTAGTCCCCTCCTTTCAATTTACATCCTTTTTGTATATATTTTGGTTGATTTAGCATCTATCTCAATCATGTTCTTGGTTATGTGGCTTATAAATATGCCTCATTTTGTTGGATTATCTTTCCTAATTACAACAATAACATACTCGGTGTAACCCCACAAGTGAGGTCTGGAGAGGGTGGCGTGTACTCATCTTTACTCGCAAGATATTTATTTGTCTTTCATTTTATTAAATGTTTGTATATAACCAATTATGTAAAAAATTCACAAATAACCACCTTCTAGTCCTTGTAATTGAAAAGTAACTATTGTTATGAAGTTTTAAATTTTACTGGCGAAATTACAAATCTCATTAACCACATAATTTGGTGAGTGGGGTCAAATCTTTTTATGGATTGTTTCTTTCGCCGTCAAAGTGCCTATGGTACAAGTTCATATTTGGTTACCTGTGGCCGTCCCCCTTTGTTGGTTGAGGCTCGGCCTTTAATTCTACTTGCCTCTACTTTATGTCAAGTGTACAAGTCTTGTTTAGTGGGATTTACTTTTAAAGACAATCCGTGATTATTTTTAAAAAAACACATGACTGAAAAGCGGCCAATAGATGTTATTTCATCTTTTTATCAAGTTCTCGTATTTATGGAGTCTTATACATGCAAACTAGTCTGAACACCACTGTTATGAAAAGGAGGTATGCTGCTCTCAGAATATTTAGGTTGTTAGGATAGGATTTTGGTTGTTTGTGAGTTTTCTGCAAAACCTATTTTGAATTCACAACATGAAAAAATTAGTTGGTTGCAAAAAGCCAAGAAAGATGCTTTTGATGACAAAATAAAACTGAAAACATTGTTTTTATTGTTGTCCTTTTCATTGATTTCATTTAAAAGTACTGAAAATATTAAATAAAGGAAAAACATAAAAGGGTGGTCCTGATGATTGCTGGTTGGGCCATCAATTCATTAAATTGTCTGTGTGAATATACCGTCTTTCCCGTATTGGAGTCTCGACTAAATTCAGGTCGCACTGCATGACTCATTTAGAGGTGGCGCTTCCAACAAGATTTTCTTTACATTCAGGGCTCGAACTTGAAATCTCTGATTAAGGGTGGAACAGTCTCATCACTGCACAATAACCCAAGTTGGTAATATACTGTCTTTATATGACAATTTCGTTTCTATTATAGTTTGGGAAAATTGAAACATAGCAACATTTTGGTTTCAAAATATAGCAGAATACATTGTATCTATACGTATATTAATAGTAAAATAGACCGTCTTCGTGCACATAATAAGTATATCCGCGTGTATATAATATTCTTGTAGTAGAATAGAACGTATTGGGGTGTGTAACAACAATGAAATATAATATTATGTCTGTGCACATAATAAGTGTATCCGCATGTATACAATATCTTTATTTTCACACATACATGTTATAAAACCTCAAACTATCGCCATATTATATATGTAATTTTAAAAAAATTATAACAGATAATAAAAAGACTGAATTAGCTAAGCTGCATAATTTTCCCTTGTAGTTTGGTGGTGCGCCAACAAGTATAGGTAAGTAATTATTTTTTACACATATATATTACATTTTAAACGCTTTTTATATAATTTCTGACTTTGCTACTGCTTACAATATAATATTAATTTAACCTTGTGAGCGTTGGTTCAATTCTTCGTCTTTTTAAATAATTTTTTGCCAAATGGATGTATTAAACATACACAGATGAATGCATCTAAATTTTTGTGTTTGGTCGTTTGTTATTTATTTGAGATAATAACAAATATGTTCAAAACTTTATGTTTTATTTTTTTTACTTTTTATTTTCTAATTTAATTTCCATTGGATTGTTGTTAAAAAGAATCTATTTGGTTTAAATTAGTTCAAAGTTGTACCTACCTCATCTACCCAAATAGGAAAAATACAATAGGGAATATAAATAATAGCAGACCAAGTCCCCACACAATAATTAATGGTATTTTTTTTTCCTTTTTTCTGATTTTGTCTTTTTCATGGTTAAGGAAATAAAAAAAACTCTATATAGACGATATTTATATTTGAGGTTGCGAGTTCGAGTCACCGAAGGAGCAAAAGGGGTGGGAGCGTCCTAGGGAGGGTAAAAAAAAAAAATTAGTTGAAATGTATATTATTATTTTTACTTATAGAGAAATCAGAATTTTCAATGTGAATGTCAAAATATAAAAATCATGTCAAGAGGATTCAAACATATCGTATATATACATAAAAAAAACTTGTTTAACCTTAAATGAATTTATGTAGAGTAACATGATCGGTAAAGATTTTATATAATCAATTAGTGATGGAGTTATAATTTTCATTCCCCCTGTGTTATTAGTCAAGTTAGCACTTTTTGTAGGCGTTATTTAGACTTTTCGAGATTTATATGTCAGGAGAAAATATAACAAACTTCTAATATTTTTTATTTTATTTATTTTTTCTGTAATATTAATTTGAGATGAATTTATATGGAGTACTAACATAATCAGTAAGGATTCATGTAACTCATCAGTAGCAAAGAGAGTCAAAATAAAAAGAAGTAAACACATGAAGAAGTCCAAATGATTCAACGTCTATATATCCAAACTTTGTTTTAGTACATTGGTATAGCCGATTTTGGCTTGCTCGTGAGTTGGGACTGAGGCGTAGTTGTTACTATTATTATATAAAAATAGTCTTTTCCAACTATATACTAAGTCAAAATGAGCATCTGGACTTGTACAAGTATATATGGTCTTCTTAGCGTAATATTAACGTTGTTTCCTCTTTTTGATTTTCTAGTCTTTCAAGTGTTTTCTACAAAAGACCATAGACTTGGACTTATAAGAGTTTAATCTTTGGTTATTTAACTTGTGTTAAATTGAAGAAATATCATCTAAGTTTTTTTTTAACAATATATGGCTCCTGGTGGTGGTGGTGTTAGTAGTTGCAAAGAACTTGTAGAATCATGGCCAAAATTTTCAAGATTTGATACAACAAAGACACATGATGAGCTAGAGAAAAGTATTACATGTGTTGGTGAAAAGTTTCAAAAGTGTTCATTCCATGAGTTGCTTGAGTGTCCAATTTGTAGAAGGTCCATGTATCCTCCATTTTACCAGGTAATTACTACTTCTATCTATTGTTTTTTTCTTATTAATGATCGTGGTGTCCAGACCAGCTTTTGTGTACCTCATCTAATTTCATGGGATACTTGTCACCTCCTATCAGCAATAGGTACCAGGTAACTCTGTCCACCAAGGCTAGGATAGATGAGAAGAATCCTATTGTTGTTGTTAGTTTACGTATGATGTAACTGATTAACTATGATCCTTGTACTTTTCGAAAATATTGTCTTTTAAAGGATCAGACATAGGTGTGACAATATTTTTTTAAAAAAAATTGGAGAGTCTGAACAACATAACTGACAATAAATTCTTCATAGTGTTATTTTCTTAATGGTGGTGGTGGTGGTGGTGTTCGGGCCGGGCCGTCTCTCTATTGTGTTGGCCCGTAGTTTAGGTACCTTTGGAAGGTAGGGAGTGTGACAACGTATACATTTCCTTTGACTTCATAGGACCTTCTCATCAGTTGTAGGGTTTGGTAATCCGAAATTAAAAGGCCTCATCACTAAAAGCCCAGCTCGCGAGGCGCCCCTCTCACTTTCGGGTTCCAAAACCACGTCTCGCTCTTGTGACATGCTATGTTTCCCCTCTCTATTCCTAAATAAAGGTTGAGTGTCACATGTCAGTTTGTGGATCGCGTTATTGTGTACACCTCGACTATTCCACCAAATACTAACCACCAGCACATAGATCGAGTAACTCTACCACCAATACTTTGGTAGATAGAAAAATTTCATTCTTTATTTGATTCTTTTCATCTCACATTCAGTATATATACAATCTTTGTAGTGTCCAAATGGTCATACACTATGCACAAACTGCAAAACTGAAGCACAAAATTGCTGTCCAACTTGCCAAGTTGAACTTGGAAACATAAGGTGTTTAGCCTTAGAGAAAGTAGCAGAGTCACTGGAATTGCCCTGCAGACATCAAAATCTTGGCTGTCACAAAATATTACCTTACCATCGAAAGCTCAAACACGAAAGACGTTGCAAATTTAGGCCTTACCACTGTCCTTACGCGGGATCAGAATGCTCGATAAAAGGGGACATTCCAACACTCATGTTGCATCTCAAGGAGGATCACAAAGTTGATATGCATACAGGATGCATGTTCAATCATCGATATGTTAAATCAAATGCACAACAAGTTGACAATGCAATATGGATGCTAACAGTAAGTTGAAACAGAGTATTTTCTTTTGTTTTTACCAAATTTGCTGTCCTAAATAAGGCTCAATGTTCCTCAAATTGATCTCTTAGTTGTTGAGAAGTGTTGCCTAAATAAGGAAGTACTCGAAAATGAACTTTTTTGAGTCCATTTTTTCACGTCATAAACAAGTTCAGACACTCAAGAAATCTGTTGGATAGACGGATTCACATCTCTTATGTTATGGTTCTCTGATTGTACACTAACATGTTTCACTCAAATGCAGGTTTTCGACTGTTTTGGAAGGCAATTCGTCTTACATTTTGAGGCGTTTTCACTAGGTATGACACCGGTATACATAGCATTTCTACGATTCATGGGCGAGGACAACGAGGCCAAAATGTTCAACTATAGTCTAGAAGTTGGTGGTTTTGGCCGTAAGTTAGCATGGCAAGGTGTTCCTAGGAGTATAAGAGACAGTCATAGAAAAATCCGCGATTGTCAAGATGGACTTATTATTCCGAGAAGCTTAGCATTTTTCTTCTCAGGTGGGAACGGAGAAGAGCTTACATTGAAGGTCATAGGTCGTATATGGAAGGAGCATTCGACTAGTTAACATTGCCTAGGCAATTGTATAGTGTCGACTCTTCAGAAGATCACTTATGAAGAGAACGGCTGTGTTTGGTAAGGGGGAAAGTCTTTTCCCCCGTACCAAACACAAACCAAAACATGTAAGTTGGAAGTCATAGTACTCCAATTTGAATGATGTAAAAGATACTAGTACTAATTTGAATGAAATAAAGTTTTGATTTATTCATTTGAAAAAATATGTCATTCTAACCTTTCATTTCTGTCTAAAAAGTTGAATTTTTCAGCCAAGTTCTCTTTTATAAAAGAAATGGTCAATAAGCAATGACAGTATCTGGGAAACAAGCATCGACCTTTTTCAATCCCAAAAAAGGGTCAATTTAGTCCTTTACCCTTCCCTCCCCAATAACTCAACAAAAACTATGAACCTCGATTGTAACTAGTCAGATCTCACTATAATAATAACCCTTTCTATTCTAATAACATTTTTTACTAAAATGGTCTCTTTTTTTTGAAACTGGCTTTTCATGTTATATTATATTATATTATATTATATGTACCTTCCACGGACTCTACCTAAGAGATTATACCAATAAAAGAAAGTGCATGATAATAATTGAAAATATAGGGACGTGTAAAGAGAAGGGAATCACGTACTATAATTATTTTATTTATTAGTACGTAAAAATGTGTTGGTTTGAATGGTTTAAAGACCTCATGCGACTTTCCCGTTTTAAACATAAAAAAACAAAAAAAAATCCATTAACACAAAGAAAAAGAAAAGAAACTTAGCAAAATAGCAAAAACAAAAACAAAAAAAAGAAAAGAAGAAATGCAGCAATGAACAAATCTCTTAATTCTTCCATGATTGATTGCTCTTCTTTTCCCTAAGATTTTTGGTATGTAACATCTCTCATATTTAGCAATATAAAATATTGTGTTTCTCAGCAACAATGGAGCCATATGGATGCAAGGGGTTTCAATTCTTCATTGAAAAATTATATACTATATAAATAGGGCAAAAATGATTTTTTGTTGCATATAGTAGTTGAATATTGTTGTTTAAATTCCTGGCTATGCCACTAATGATGGATAGTCATCTAATATAATATTGTCCTATTTTTATGATTGACAAAATGTGTGTATTGTTTCAATTTTTATTTTATTTCTTGTTCTTGTTGGTGTTGAAAGTGTTTTAATTGATATTTTCTATTTTTTTCTTAGGAAACTGTTGTTCATCATATAAAATTCAATTTCAGAGTTGAAATTTATATGGATTGATATATAAAACCAACATTTTGGAAGAGCTATTGAACCTTCCATAATTGAACAACAATGTCTTGCTGTGGAGGTGGAGAAGAAGACGTTTACAGCGGAGGACCGCCGTCTAACCAAAATACAGCCCCTCCTAGAGCTGGCAATCCCTACGCTGGTGGTGGTACGTTTTTACTCGGAATTATTTTTACCTGTACTCGATGTTTACACCAAATCAATATATACAAATACACGCGTCTTGCATATCACTTACTTTTTTAGAAAGTTAGAACATTAGGTTGTTGTTAGGGGAAGTCACACATTTGGTCACTCAGTCAGAAATATTTACAAACGAGCTGATATACACTATGTATACATATATTATACATCTGTCGACTATTAGGATATGATGCATTCTAATAAAGTTAAGTTCATTTTTTTGGTATTGTAGTTAGTGATAGAGCAGAGCCAAGGGGTGGTACAAGAAATGGAACTCCACAGAAAGTTTTACCAATCGAGATACCGGTTTTACCCTTGGACGAGCTAAATAAACTGACCGGAAGCTTTGGTCAAAACGCTTTGATCGGAGAAGGATCATATGGGCGCGTATTTTTTGCTAAATTGAGCAATGGACAGGAAGCAGCAATCAAAAAGTTGGATACTAGTTCTTCACCAGAACCAGATTCCGACTTTACAACACAGGTGAAGTGATGAAGCCAGAAATTTCAATAAGGGATGTTCAAAGTTTGATGTATATGTGTAAAGAGTAGCGTGTGAGCTATATATACAGTATAATTTTCCGAGGAAGGATGTTCAGTCTACATGAAATTTGATTGTTTTTTCCTTGACTATGCAGTTATCAATGGTTTCAAGGCTTAAGCATGAGCATTTTGTGACTCTTATGGGGTATTGTCTAGAAGCAAACAATAGAATCTTGATATATGAATTTGCAGCTATGGGATCTCTACATGATGTATTACATGGTATGTCAAATCGTTCCGTTAAGAAAATAATCATGAATGCAAGATTTGTTGAAGCATTTTAGTTGAATGTTGGGTGTATTTGTTGTAGGTAGAAAAGGTGTCCAAGGCGCGGAGCCTGGTCCAGTTCTTACCTGGAATCAGAGAGTTAAAGTTGCTTTTGGTGCAGCAAAAGGCCTCGAATACTTACATGAAAAAATTCAGCCACCTATTGTTCATCGCGATGTCAGATCCAGCAATGTACTTCTCTTTGATGATTTTAGAGCAAAGGTTGCTGATTTCAACTTGACAAACCAGACTTCCGATACAGCAGCTCGTCTGCATTCCACTAGAGTTTTGGGGACATTTGGTTACCATGCTCCAGAGTAAGCCCTGCTGCATTCTGAGTTTGCATTAACTTGCAATTGCATCCCCTGCTTATCTCCTCGTAGTTGCCTTCCTGTTTACCAAGCTTCATAACATAACTCATCGTTATACTAAACATTAACAACAACCACAACATATCCAGTGTAGTCCCACAAAGATCAAGGGTAGAGTGTACGTAGACCTTACTCCTACTTCAGAAGTAGAGAGGTTGTTTCCGATAGATATACTAAACTTTAACACAAAAGGGAAATTTAGTACTGACAAGAAGTAGATATAACTAATATAAAGACCATACTATTGTGCAGGTATGCGATGACAGGACAGATAACACAGAAAAGCGATGTCTATAGTTTTGGAGTCGTTCTTTTGGAACTCCTGACGGGAAGAAAGCCAGTAGATCATACAATGCCGAAAGGACAACAGAGTCTTGTCACTTGGGTAGGTTCTTACCTTTACCTCTTTGTTATTGAACCTATTCATACCATCCGTCAGCTGATTCATACTCGAATTTTCTGCAGGCAACTCCAAGATTGAGTGAAGACAAAGTGAAGCAATGTGTTGATCCAAAGCTAAACAACGACTATCCAGCAAAAGCAATTGCTAAGGTTTTCTTACTGATCTTTGCTAGTAGTATTTTGTACACGGATTTGACTTATTTATACTGACAATGTAACTCTAACTCTACGTAGTTACTTGTTGATATAAGTCGTCTTAACCTGAAAGCAACAGTGTCATTGTATCAGACTCCAATAACCATCATCTTCCTCTAACTGTTATGGCTTTTGTGTACATATTCCACTCAGATGGCAGCAGTTGCAGCACTCTGTGTTCAATATGAGGCAGATTTTCGACCAAATATGACGATAGTCGTCAAGGCACTGCAACCACTTCTCACTGCAAAACCAGCAGGACCTGAGTCTAATACATAAGCATTACAAAACTTATACTTTGGAGTATCAACCAGGCCGCTCAAATTGATAAAGAAGCACTAAGGTTATACACTGTGATTCAAATCTGCTTCAACAGATCGAAGAATTGCAAAAAGTATGAGATTTTTGGGTATAAATTTACTCCAATAGTGGATAATTTGTGATATGTGGCTATGAATACCAATGATTTTACCTGTTGGAAGTTTGAATGTTGAGAGCAATATATTTATGATTCGACTGAAACACAATTGTAAGTCGATCGACGAAATTTCATTCTTTTAAGTTATGAAATAATAACAGGAAACATAATAGCTCAACTGGGAAACTCCATGAGTTACTGCACTGAATCGAGTAGTAATAGATAATTCTGCACTTGCATTAAGAGCAACAAGTTCAACGAAGGCCTCAATCATATTGTAAACAAAATTTATAAATAAAAAGCGGAGTCTGAGGTGACACCAAAAAAAAAAACTAATCTTGTCTTTCAATTTCATAAAAGAACGTAAACGATCACCAGCTCGTAAACAGAGTAAAATCAATAGCCTCCCTTCAAATCGTTAACCACGTCATATGGTATGGGGGTAACTGTCTCCAATGTAGCGCCTCCAACCATGAATCCTGGTTTGGGTCCTGCGGGTTGTCTTTTTGTGCTGACAATCTCTCCTCTGGCCTTGGCCTCAGCCTTAATCTGGTCGTTCTTCTTGATCCTTTCTCTGACTTCTTCAGTGCATCGGGAAGCTTGAACATGTTCAATCCTAACGTGGATCCTCTTCCTTAGGATACGATCACGAACCTGAGATCCAGAACAAGAAAGAAAACAGTTAGACAGGCATCCCATGAATTAGTGTAAGCGAACCAAATAACGAATATACAATACCAACTCTCACAATCCATTAGACTCCCACATAAAGATATACTCAAAACTATATAACAGAAAAGAGATGATGCAAATTCATCATTTCAACCAAGAAACATTTGCAGGTCTTTTAATGATTCGGGCTCCAGTTAAGTAGAAACTACGAAGCTTTCATGTTTCGAGACGTAATTATACCTATATATCTCGACAATTTGATCTATACATTGATAACCTTTTACTCTATGAGTTCATTAACTTCACTTTTTACAATTCCATTTAAAAATATCATCAACTCTATGGCTATTTATGAAATTAAATGATAGTTCTTCAATATGAACGAATCAGAAAACCTTATATTCACCATTGTAAATGCAATTCAGCATTCGTTATCCATGTTTCGACAAACAAAGCTCGAGGTTTTCGGTTAGTGTGCATGACTACACAGCTCCATTCATGAATTTTACTTTATAATAGAAATGCTCTTCATTTCAAGGCTCTGAAAGCTC
The DNA here is from genome assembly GCA_036250505.1 of Solanum acaule. Lineage (NCBI taxonomy): Eukaryota > Viridiplantae > Streptophyta > Magnoliopsida > Solanales > Solanaceae > Solanum > Solanum acaule. Next base: position 22,808 of record JAJOOR010000563.1, on the reverse strand, counting down.
TTAATTGCTGAAGTTCAATTCATTCATATAAATTCGCCTATTCTATAATTAACTTCTACTAAAAGAAACCATATGCTGAAAATAAATTGTTCATTTTCTGTTAGTAATTCAATTGAGTTACGAATATAATTGAACATTGTCCCGAAAAATACTGTTACTTCAAATCTGTTTGAGATCATAACACAAATGGATACGAACGGATGGCTAATTTAAGCTACAAATCAACAATTGAACAGCAAATGCATTGATTGATTGATTCATTCAATTTCAAATAAACGCAGCTAAAAATTATCAGTTACGTGAAGAGAGAGAGATGACCTGCTTGTTAACTTCGACACCGACGGCGCGTTTGGTGATGTTCCAGACACGTCCGGTACGGCCGTGATAGAATTTGTGTGGCATTCCCTTGTGAATTGCACCGTTCACTTTGATATCAACATAATCACCAATTTTGAAGATCCTAAGGTAGGTTGAAAGGTGAATTGTACCTTTCTTTCTGAATGCACGAGAGAATGAATCTCTCGTACGAGACCTCAATCCATGGCCGGCCGGCATTTTCCTCCGCCCTTCTCCGGTGTGTGCAGTGTGTGACTGTGTGTGCGGGAAGGAAGCGACTGAAACCCTAAAACGCAAAACGAAAGAGATGAATGTATATAGGGCTTTTGATGGGTTGGGCCGGATTATATATGGGCTTTAGTAGTTTAGCCCAATTACTCATTCACTAATTGGGCTTCATCTCTGGGAATGGGTTGCCCTCAGAACTTTCACCCCGATATCTCACATACATACGTGTCCACTTGGATACAATGTATCTAGAACAAATTATATCTATGACATAACTTGTTATGCCTTTTACGACATAATTTGTGGGATATTATGATACGAATATATAAAGTACTTACATCACGAAAGAGTTGTTTGTTATTTTGGTGTCAAGGGCATTTTACCTTTTAAGACATAGCTTATGAGATATTATGATATGAAAATACCACAAATTTGAATGGGACATTTGTGAGAATGGCCATTTAGATTGTTTCTCTATTTTTATAAGTTGTGCAAATATAGCTCTAGAGAAACTACTTTTTCAAAAAATGTTAGACTCGAGTCTGATATATATTTGTTCATGTATTGTTGAGCATTATAAACAAACATCGGACTAATATGATCTAAGGATCTATAAGTTATTTGGAACGTTCCGTTTCGGAGCAGAAGAGTCATTTTCAAGTAGTGTTTGATCGATTACGTATTAATCAATATTCGGTTGATTAGTCTGAGGTTGGGAAAAAATCTAAAAAGAGAAGAAGATCATTTACTAAAAAGAATAATGTTTGAAACTCATGTCACTATACATTTTAATTTTTTCTTCTATGGTGCAGTGTGTGGTCCTAAATTCAAATTTCAAATTATTTGTTCATTTGTTCCTTTTTTATCATCTTCTCAACATAGATCTATGTCCTTATATGTATTTCAATTTTCAATGTCCAAACATATTGCATTTACTAGTGGACCCATTGGATAGTTGTGGTGGTTATGGTAATAAGATTGAACTTAAATGTTATATATAATATACCAAAAATTTATTGTCTAGATGTTGTAACATAAAAGACTTTTTCCATTGTCTATAGTTCAATTGAAAGAAGAATATTGAAAATTTGATATTTGACTAAAATGTAATGGAACACTAAAAGAGCTGGTCCAAAGCATGAGAGAAGTGTCATTAATTATTTGATGTACATGCATTGATTGTATTGAAATCAATATGTCGGTACAATCGACAGGTGTAGGATGATTGAAATCCCTTCATCTTTAACCATATATCTCGGATTTGATCGAGCTTTTGAGAATGGTAAAAAACTTGTTGGAAGCATCACCTTCAGAAATGATGAATTCAGATAATTTAATCAGATCCCAATACGAATACTAAACACCACACGAGAAACCAAAAAAATAATAATATGTAGGTACAATGTCTTCAAATAAGGTTCACTTTCATCAATGCTCTAGCTAGCCAGGTTGTCTTAAATCTCAACCAATTATGCTTCTTCCTTGTTGTTGCCCTTTTCATACCTCTTATGAAAAATGCAGGCCTAAAGTGGTGTTCCATTTCTCTCCTAATATAGAGAAGCAAACAATTTCTTAGACTATTGCCTACATGAGTTGAAGGACACAAGAATATATATTATATTCTAAAGTTCTCTATGGGGAAGGGAAAGCATTACCCTTCATGTAGAGTATATTCTTTGGTTCAATTTATGTGGTATTGTTTGACTGATTTGAAGTACTTTAAGAAACAAACCTACTGATGTTGAGGTGTAAAAGTATGGAGAGCGAACAAGATTAGACACTATATATAGTTCATACCGTAAACGATGAGTGTTCACCTTTAATCTACATGGCTAGGGATTCAGTCTTAACTTTGAATAAGGGAATTCAATGAGATCAGATACAAATTAAATCGAACGCGGAAACTAATCTGAATCATAGAACTACAATGAAATATATAGACGATTAACCAATACTTATCGAATTTGAAATATTTATGTGACTATGAATCGTCTCATTAAAGATAAGTAAGAATTTTAAAATTGGACTATTTCCAAATATAAAAATAAAATATTCATTTTAAGACAAACTAAAGAAAACAAATGCATTACATAAATCGAGACATGGCAAAAGGGAATAATTTTATATTTTTAAAGTCATGAGTTCATATCTACGTACTCAACTCCAACGTTAACTATATTGTGTTCAGATAAACCCCAATACCATAACATTGGATCCACCCTGTATAAAAAGCAAGGACAATGGAAGCTGAGAGAAACTTGGAATAGAGATCATATGGCTTAAAATTTATGTGAATTTCTATACACAATTTTTTATGCTAGCAAGTACTTTTTCGATACTTATATTAAAACGATTAAATTTGAATTCACACATTGCAAGAGCTCTTATCTAAAAATCAAGTGTATATATATAACCTAATCCCAAATGAATTATTCCAAAACTTTAATGGTGGAATTCCACTTTATTGATTGAAGATAATTAACAAATAGTAATTGCAATGTACAAACTCATCCATGGATACCTCGTACTATCATAAATATTTTTAATCAAACGGTACATTAGAAGTGGAGTTAGAGAGTTAAAACGAAACAAAGTTGTGTTGGAGTGCTAAAAAGAAATTTAAGAACAAGTTAAAAGTGTTGTACGTATAACGTATGTGTTTGGCCTATTCTTTTCGTATGTCTTTACTTATCTTAGTTTAATTTAACATGAAGTTTAAGAAACTAAAATAAGATTTTGAAATCTTATTATAATCCTAAACTAAGATGCGTATAATATAATGTATCAAAATGCCTTTAATCTAAATCAAAGAGGTGAAAAAAAAAGAAGAGACGAACAAATTGAAACAGACTAAAAAGAAAAAGTAAAATGAACAAATTGAAACAGAGTCGATACTATTGCTTGGATTGTACTCTTTACAAGTGTAGATCTAAACTTACATGATCTTGATGAAGTCCTTCCTTCAATTCATACCCAAATCTGCTTACAGAAATTGAGCTACTCTTTGTGTTAATCATCTTCAAATCTCCATTTACACTATTATAAACTACTGGCCTAACAAAATTAGAAACATTATTAGGAGAATAAGAATTACTACTATGATGAACATGAGGTACTCTCCATAACGCTGCCAATGAACGATGATTTTCATTTATATCGCGATTAATTTGTTGTGAATAATAATGGCTGTGGCCGTTATTATTCACATGACTTCCATAAAAACCACCACTAGTAGTACTACTTGTACTACTAGTATTGTACAACGCTGAATTAAAATAAGCGTTGTACTGATATTTTGCATATTGAGCTCTTTTAGCATGTTGACGCTCTCTTTTGTGCGCGTTTTGATGTCCTCCTAGGGCTTGTGATGTTGGGAAGTTCCTACAACAATATTGACATTCAAATTTTCTTTTGTTGTTAATTTCTGCAGTTTCTCCAATACTATCATGAATGTCATTTGATTGATCTTCATGACGAATAGTAGTACCTAGTAATTCTTTGCCAAAAAGCCTAATTGCGGCTTTTTCTTTTGTTGGCCTCATGAAGGGAAGTTGAGAAAAAGACTCAACATTCATGAAATCTTGAGTTCTCTCCATGAAATTTTTTGTGTAAAAGAAGATATAGTATATAGAGAGGAAAAGGATAAAGAAAAAAGGGTTTAGAAGAGAGAATATACAAAGGTGAAGCACAACTAGAGAAGTATATAATATATAGATAAACGTTTCGTTTAACTTGACTTCAATTGACATCTATCACCTTTAACTTTAGTATATATGCACAATGAGATACTTAAACTTGAATAAAGTTAGACATGAGTAGACATATGTGTCCTACATGGTCATGCACGCAGGACGTATGTGTGTAGTCAGAGGCAGAGTTTGGGGGTTGTAAATTTCCTTAAACTTTTTGTTGATAGTGGAATTCAAATCCAGTATGTGTGTAGTCAGAGGCAGAGTTTGGGGTAGTAAATTTCCTGAAATTTTTTGTTGATAGCGGGATTTGAATCCAGTATGTGTGTAGTCGGAGGCAGAGTGTGGGGGTTGTAAATTTCCTTTAACTTTTTGTTGATAGTGGGATTCGAATCCACAATTCTAGCGTGGCGGAAGACAAATCCACAACCCCTTTCTTTATCACTAAACTATCAATCAGTTTTGTTAGGGGTTCACGAGTTAGTATACATATATATATTTATTTAATTTTCTAGTACAAATACATAATCTATGGAAAAGCTACTGGTTCATCTGAACCCACGAACCCCCATCTAGCTCCACCTCTGTGTGTAATTGTTCAACTTTGTACATCTTGAAGTGTCTAATTGTACACCGCTAAAGTCATGTTAAATAACATTGGGTGTATATTATATGTTGTGTATATTTTTGGGGGTGGGACAGATATATGAAGGAAGTGGTCAGATGTATTAATTTGGAACTGACTTTTCAATACATTAATTTGTATATTCATGGTAACCAGACAATATGCCAATCACATATCTTGTGGAAATCTAATTCTACACTATCGTTATTTATTGATGTTAGGGTTTCCGATTAAAAAGCTAGTGACAAGTGGATTTATGTATTTATCGGATATTTTTCATGTGCTGAAGTTTGGAATAATCTTAATCAGACTCATTCTAATTCATTATGTTAAGTAACATTAACATCCTGGTTATGATCACAAGACCCACAAAAGTGCACTTTTATTATCAGTTATAATAGCTTTTGACATGATGGTGAATGTTAATTTGATCTCATTTCCTCGATATTAATTGGATCCCCCATATTAGTCGTGGGGTGAAGGACGGATGAATCCCATGTGACACTTTATATTGTCTTGTCCAAATTTCATCTCATGAGCTAATGTTTACATGATTGACTAGTTAGGTCAATCAACTCACCCAATTAGGTCTATTTCTAATTTATTGTTCACATTGATATTTGAGAATAAATTTAAGTGTTTATTCATTTCAAATTATTTAATAATTTCTTGGGACCAAACTTTGGGTTGAATTAATTATGCAACCTGCATTTTTTTTTCTTGTGTGGGTCTATAATCTATATGTATAGCCAGGACCAGGTACTTACAGTTGGTGATGCTTCTTTATTACTACTATTGTCTACTTTCTTGTGTTCTTTTCACCATTATATATTCACCAAAATGCATGCATGGTCCCATAAATAATAATATTTTTTTAAAAAAAAAACAGGACTATATGATAATTTCCCACGCAAGAAAAATGCAACATGCTATATTATCCCTTCTAATTAGGAAAATAATTAATTTGATGAATATAGGTCGATAACGAGAAAATGATCTCGTGTGTAAAAATTGAATAGAAGAAAATGATATCTTTTCGGATTTTTTATGTGTAAAACTGAAGATCTCTTATATATGTAAAAATAAAGATCTCTTATAAAAAAAAAAGAAGACATAAAACTAAAATAAGTTTGTAAATGGCTAGCTACAAACTTACATTCCAAGTATTCTGTCTTGGTTTTACTCAAGGTCTGCCTCCAAAATTAGTCCGATTAATTTATATTTATGTCATGTAAAACATTTTATAAGGAAAGCATTACCAGGCATTATTACACTCCAAAAGTTTGAACTTTAAAACCTCTAAAAATTTTATGATATATATAGTCGATGTTAAATATCGTTATCTAATAAAAGCATTTGGTATATATATAGTAAAACTTATGGTAGTTGCAAGTTAAGGACGATCACATGAATTATATGTTCCCCCATTTAATTTATTTCACTTCATGTCACTGCTAAAGTGGTCCTCTTTTTTCTTTGATTTTAATATTAGATGTTGACTTAAGAGACTATATATACACATATGGTAGATGATGAATTTAATTTTTGGTACAATTCTAGTTCAAAATATTGACTTTTATAATTAATTAATTAATAACATCAAAGCTGAATTCAAAATTTTAGATCATATACATATTAAGTGAATATCTTTAACATAACTATATGGAATAGATGATCTATCAATTATAGGTGTAAGCAAAAACATATATATGTTAGTAGGCTTCTCAACCAAAAATAGTCTAGCTCAACCTCTGAGTTAAAATAAATTATATGAGTCGTAATCTAGTTAAAATACAAGACATCTCTAGCATTGAAAATCCCTCTAAGTATTTTTGTTTTCTCCAAAAAAAAAAAATTAGTAAAAGAGAGACACAAAAGGATTTTTTCCTTTGAGATCTTATAACTAAATGATTTTTCTTTAACTTATAGGAGCATAACACAAAAAAATCAATTTTTTTTTGTCTTAACAATCAAATAATATCTAAATATTATATATATATATATATATATATATATATATATTGTATATCAGTCAACTGCTATTATAAGAGAAAAAAAAATCTCAAATATTAAATTATATTACTAATATTATATTATTATTTTTTACTATAACTTGAATCCATTAATATCATTATTGATTTTTTATATATCTTTTTTTTTACAATTCACTTCCTCCACTTATTGAACTCTTGACTTGTTCTTTATAATAAGGTGGAGGTCCCCTTGATATTCATGGCTAATATAATGAATTTGGAGGTTCATAAAGATGGTGACAAAAGTACAATATGATTGAAGCCAAAACTATAAATAAGACAACTAAGTTTGGTACCAAAAAGTACAATCTTTTTAATTTAGTCTGCACTTGTGCTCCCTGCTTTTCAAAATAATATATACTAGTTATATTTCACTTTTCGATAGATAAACTCTACAAAACTTTTATTAAGATATAGTATTAAATCATATAAATACACAGTAAAAAGAATTATAATTTATAGTATCTTTTGTATAATTTTTGGATATTTAAATTTAAAAATATTAAATAAATTAAATCTGAATTTACTTTAAAGATTAATTACATTAACTTTTGAAAAAATGAAGCATGGCATCTGTTTTGACTTTTGAGACACTTTGTTTTAATGCATGAGAATTTTTTATTTATTGGTACTTATATTTTTATTTATTTTTCAAATGTTCAATGGTGGTTAAGGACTTAAGGTGTCTTTATCCTTGTTCATAATCATAAGTAGGCTAATGGGTCCTTGGATTGTAGTTTCATTATTAACTGTTTAAGGATAATTATTGTATAACATAAAGACTCATGTTATGTCTTGAAAGTTGGGACAATTTACATATAGAAACATTCACACCTTCCAATTGCAAAACTTCTACTATGATCAGACCCAGAGGAGCAAGAGATTCATTTGAATTATTAGTGCACAACAATAATAGTAATAATAACATATTTAGTGTATTTCTATAAATAACGTTAATTTTATCGGGTAGGAGCAACATAGAGATTATTAGGTGAATATTAGCCATAAACATGAAAGTAATACATTGTAGTACCCCATTACTTGTATAATTTGCTAATCATGTATTCCAAGGAGACTAATCATTGATCTTGTTGCAATTAATGTCTCCTACACACACCAAAAAAACATTAAAGTAGGAAAAAAATCACTAGAAGTCGTTAAGTCCGCAAATCTTCACATTTACACTTTGTTGTTAAATATAGTTTCATAATATATTGTTTCTCGGGACGGCACGACACTTTTGGAAAAAAGTGCATAAAAATGGCAATGCGGCTGCCGGGAGTCGAACCCGGGTCTATTGCTTGGAAGACAATTATCCTAACCGTTGGACTACAAACGCTTGTTGACACCAGTCTCAGCATATTTATATAACAAATCTCTATTTTTGTTGTAAAAAAAAAATTACTTTTCTAACACAAATAATAATCTTCCTTAAAAGAATAATGGTTTTGAGACGGAATAAATTCATACTTCTTAAGAAATTATAAATAGAAGAGTAATTTTACTATATCACCCTTTGAATATAATAAATACAATGTCTTAAAAAATGTAATAGAGAAATGACTATAATTAATGATAAGGGTAAATTAAGAAGTAAGTGTGAAATTATGCATTAATTTCATAAAGTGGACAGTAATGTTGGACATTTCAAAATAGAATAGTGAACAACTATTATTGGACGGAAGAAGTAGTAGTAAGTTACTTTGAGAAATATTGACACAAACATTGTACCTCTTTTTAATAGGTTTTAGGTTCAATTTCCACTAGGTGATTTTTTCCGTCTGTTTAGAATTACCTTGTACATATTGCTTGTGGGAAATGACATGTATTTAGTGAAATTAGTCGAGAAGCTGACTTGAATACCATAGTTATAAACAAAATTGATTGTGTTAGCATCTTCAATGTTTATATTTCTAGTTTAGTTATTCATATAAAAAAAAGTACAAAACTTCTAGTTTGATTATTTCTTAGTCAAAGGTGCAATATAATTTCTAGTTTAACCCCCCAGCACTTAGGTAGTTTTTAACATATCTTTCTGCCCAACATTGTCACACTCTTTCTTCTTGTACATAATTTATTGACTTTGTTATACACAAGTGGATAATTTTATAATTAAGAACAAAAAAAAAGGGTCGTTTAGCGTAGATGGTTAGAATAGCACTGAATAAAATGTATTAGTAATACTAAGACTAGTTATGTTGTAATTGTTTCTTATCTACTATTTGGTGCGGTATACTAAGGACAATTGTATCTTTAATCATACTAATACTATTAACAAAACTTGTAATGAACTATTTGTAAAGAATATGGTGCTTTGCTATATACCCCGTCCCATATTAGTTGATCATTTTCCTTTTTACACGCATATTAAGAAATTATAAATAAGAAGATAATTTTACTAATTCACCCCTTAAAAAACTTTTGGAGATTTTTACAAACAAATGTGAATACTTTCAAAAAGAATTAATTGCAAGAGTAATATAGGAAAAGTTTAATTAATGCTCTCTTGATGATCAACTAATATAGGACAACTATTTTTAATAAGATGATCAACTAAAATGAAACGGAGGAAGTATTAGTTATATGCACTATAAAACTGAATAAGATATATAACTAATACATACATGAATTAGTTATAAGCTGAAAATCTTACCAAACAAAGAATTAAATAGGGAAAAGGGTATGAAATATATTCGAACTTTGATCGATATTGCAGTAACGATACCAAACTTTGGAAAGGATCTTTTACCCCCTACACTATTTAATAGTGTATTTTAAAGGTATATATATGCCCACGTGGACATCATAAATATTGCATAATTATAAATAATAATGTGTCTACATGGGCACATATATACCTTTTAAATACACTATTAAATAGTGCATGGGGTAAAAGGTCCTCCATAAAGTTTGGTATCATAACAGCAATTTCGGCCAAAGTTGAAGTATTTTTCAAACCCTTTTTCCAATTAAATAATATCATTTTTCAATCAACTATATGCTTAACTCATGCCCAAGGAATCCCTAGATACAGAGAGAGAGGGTACGAGCTAATCTTTTACCAGAGGGAAAGCTGACAAAAAGCAAGCGTACGAGTTCAGGACATAGATTCCTTGAAAGTCTCCATTTTAGGGTTTTAAGGAATAAGGTAATGAAATTCCAATATGAACTTTTGTTGTTGTTACAACAGACGGAGAACAGTGCCTTATTGATCTAATTCATAATACCATAACGTATCATAAATATATTATTTTTTCTAATACATCCTACCGATCAACCCTAAAAGTTATCCACTATCTTAGCCATTGGTAAAATGTGTGAAGAAATCTTTGGTAGCAAAAAGAAAGCTTTTGGAGTCATTCTCCTAACTTTCATCTCCTTTGAATATACATAAACCAAACTTCCATTTTTCTTCAAAATTCCCTCACTTATATCAAACCAAACTCACATATACTATAGAAAAAAATCAGTTAGTTAACTTGTTTTTTGACTTTATTTTCTCAACAACAACAAAAATATAATAATTAGTAATTAGCTAACTTTGCACCTAGCTCATAACTATAATCTTCCCAACATTTTCCTAATATACATTTTTTTTTTGCTTTCACTTTCTCTTTGTAACAATGGAGGCTTTGTGTAGTCTAAGTTCTTCCTTCTCATTACCAAAAAATATACTAAAATTGTCTAATAATCGCGGAACATGTCACATACCTAAGAAGATCAACAATGTGATATCTTGTCAAAGTAGTAGTGGAAATGCAGTTAAAGCTAGTAATCTGTCTTCTGTTATAATCGAAAGATCATCGATAAGTACAGATAATATCGAAGATCATAAGGATTTAAGTCCAAATGGTAATGGTATTGGCATTGTCAAGTTCCTTAGAGGCAAAACATTTCTCATTACTGGTGCAACTGGTTTCTTAGGAAAAGGTATAAGTGATTCTTTGCTATTTGATCATGTCATTTTTTTTCGTTTACAATTGATTTTTCCAACGCCCTTTCTTGTGTTATCGACAATATGTAGTTTTAATTGAGAAGATTTTAAAAAATAATCATCTTGATCAAGGCTGAGAATAAAGAAGTTGCTATGAATAGATTGAGAAATGAAGTATGCACTTCTCTGTTTTCGACTCTGTTCTAACTTTTTACTTTTGGTTCATTTCGTGTCATAAGGTCTGCGTACACTCTACTCTCCTCAGACTTCACTTGTTTGATTTCATTAGTTATATTGTTGACATAGTTTTTCACATTTTTGCGCGGTAGATCATCAGTGCTGATATATTCAAGAACCTCAAACAAGTACATGGGAAATCTTACTATAATTGTAAATTCTGCTGCTAATACTACTTTTGATGAAAGGTAAATCGCGAATTTCATAAACTGTTGTATCCTAATCCTTCTTATGTATCTTTTGTGCCTGCAAAAAAGTTATATATAGTGAAATTTGATGAACTTGTAGGTATAATGTTGCACTTGACATAAACACCGGTGGATGTAACCGTATGATGAATTTTGCAAAACAATGCCATAAGTTAAAGCTTTTGCTCCATATATCCACAGGCAAGTAAATATAGATCATGAGCAGCAGATATTCGTTTTCTTTCTTCGTTTAAGCAATGTGATTTATAACATCGCAATGTAAGTCTATCACTAATGAATGACATATCGATAACTCGTGATGTCTTGTACATTTGATGATACAAATAGCACAGCATGTTCAAGAGAGTAATGTTGTTTTTGAAATCTTAGAATACTTTGATGCATTTGAGCTTATGAAGCATTTAGAATTACGAGTACGTTGCTCACTCTTCAAAATTTATGCCGTTATACTCTTGTTGGATCCTCCAAAAAATGCAGTTCTATACTTTTTAAAGGATCACATTATCCATGATGTGCTTTCAAGACAAAAATATTATTAGATTAAAATAAAATTTGTTGAAAAATTCATCAATGAGCGTTTGTAGTCCAACGGTTAGGATAATTGCCTTCCAAGCAATAGACCCGGGTTCGACTCCCGGCAGACGCATTTTTAGTTTTTGGCTTAATTTGTTGCATACACGCCCCCTCGGCTCTCGACCACATATATTATAAGTTGAATCTATTTGTTTTTTTTTTTTTTATGTGTTTTCTTCTTTATATTTTGAATCTAGTTAGAGCTCCACCATTGATAGCTAGATAATCCTCGATCCTCGTGCATATCTTGGTTTACTTAGTGTGTTGGCCTTAGCAACCAAATATAACATGCTTGATCATTTCTTAATCAACAAACATGTTTCCTAGAAATGTTTGTTTTTTTTTCTTTTTCCAGTTTTCCATCCGGTGTCTGATACTCATATTGAAGCTTGACTATATTTGGATTCGCACCACGTAGGGCTCCCACCAAGAATTTTTCATAATCAGAATTTCAACTCAAAATCTCTGATTAAGGGAGGAACAAAATCATCCACGGCACCACATCTTTTGGTGGCCTAGCTTAGAAATATTAGGAATTTGGGTTGTAGTACTACTAGCTATGATAAGGATCCACAGAGCAGCCCATATCTTTATGTCTACTGAGCCCAAGACCAATACTGATCTGGATCTGGCCTGAGACAGTAGGTGCGCCACTATATTCTAGGTTCATAATGCCCAATCCAGCGGTCGGTCGGCATTTTTAGGTGTCTTGTCTTGTACTTGTTGTCGTAGCATTGCTTCAATAAAAAAAATAATTGTATTTTGATTTCTATTTGTATCTGTCATTTTTATATTTCAACTATCGTATTAGTTTTCTGTAATTACCATTCAAAAGGCTTTGTTATGCTTCAACTTCCGACTACACTAAACATGTTTTATTATTGTTTAGAAAAAAAACTCACTAATTTTGATAAAATCTTATATTATGCCAAAATTAACTACTCAATATGTATAAATAATTTATATAAATATCACTAAGCTGTTTTTCTAAAATTCAAAATTCATAAATAAAAAGTCATTATTCCACCTCGGCTAACGATATCCAATATTATCTTCGTTTATCATATTGTTATTACCGGAAATAGTCAAATTCCACTAAAGAAATCATTTTAATAAAACATGTCACATCACTTGATCATATTGTAAATAATTATAGAGTTGAAAAAATTGTTTATTCATTTTTAATTTTTTTTTTTGTAGCTATATAACAAAGTAAAAAACATCATGATGTAAATCTGGTATAACTAAAACATGTGACACATGAACCATATTTATCTTATCTTAAATAATCCAATCATTTAGTTTTGACTCTTTAAAGAATACGTCTCATTTTGTTACCATTTGCATTTAACAAGCAATTCAACTTTTGATTGCTTTTATAAGTCACTTTAATATGATTTTTTATTTGGCTCTTTGTTCTTTGGATGATCTTGAAGTTGCACAATATTAGTATTACAAAATATTGCTTCATTTATCTAATTTTATGTAACATGTTTTTCCTTGTAACTCTTTAGATTCAAATTTATTAGGTATACTTACTATAGTACAACGTTAAAATTGTTCTTGAATTATGAAAAAATGACGCAATTAACTTAATTTATCATCTGTTAAAAAAATGTGTGGTCTCCAGTAGGCAGAGTTAGAGTTCCGTCTACGAATTTGACATAACTTAGTATTTTGTATCCCTAATACTTAAATTTAAGGGCAAATTCGACCATTTGTATCCCTAATACTTAAATTTACTTAGATTTATACAACAAAATGTGTTACATGATTACATTACACTTGCTGCATGGAAAAACATATTCAGTATCAATGACTTTATATATATAGCTTTAATTAGTGTTGAAAAAACAGTGCACTTCTTTGGTGGTCATTGACATTGGGGTCTGAGCTCATTGGAAAAAATTAAAATTTTGGAATAATGTTCAAATTCTTGTGACTAGAAACAAACAAAAAATATAAAAAAATATTTTAATAATAATGTAAACTATTTAAAAATTATTCAAATATATATTTCTAATAATTAATCTTGTATTCCTATTTCGTGTTGAAATAAGGCTCTAATAAAGAGATCTGATTAATTGTTGAATTGAATAAAATAATCCTATAAATATTTTTTACGCCTTGTTCTTCAGGATGACTCACTTTCTTTTCGAGTCGAGTTTATCGCATAGAACTTGCCTAATATGATTTACATCTTCTATGCGATTAGCATGCTATTTATTCGTATTATTTTCTTAAAAAAAGTCTATGAGTAAATACTTTTCCCATGTAATGCTTTTCAGTTTTCCCTAGTTATATTTCTTCGTTGTCTCTATCAATAATTATTTTTAAAAAAAAAATTATCCATTTCTTTGGTGTATGTCATTCTTTTGGTTTTCTAGAGATGTATGGTGAATGACCTATATTTTGCTTGTCAATTTAATCTTAAGAAACTTTTTGTATTTTTTTTTTTTTGGGTGATGTAACGTTACAAATGACTTTTCTACATAACACAATAATAGTAAATATAATATTATTATTCAAAAGAAGGATATAACCTTATAGTTATCCATTGAGACTTAAAATAATGTGATTGATTTTAAATCATAGTTATCGCAATAGTGAAAATCCTATTATTAGGCAAACATTCAAAAATATAACTTACATCATGTACAATAAATTTAATTTGTATTAATTATTGGGTCAATTTCTTTTTGTTCGATTAATTTCATGTAATCAAACATTTCCTTGAGGCGAATTATATCAATAGCTATTATGAATATGAATCAATACTGATCATCAGATTCTTTTTTTTTTTTGACTATATATATACTTTTTTTTGTCTACATGCTAAATATTTTGTATTATACGTGATGCAAGAAAATAGTAATCTGTAGCTAACCGTAGTTTGTTTCCCACAAGAAACGTTGTAATTATGTAATTTAAGCTTACATACTAGGGTTTTAGGATGAGTACTAATTACTAATTAATTGGTTTATGGATTAATAAGCTATATCTTATGGTGGACCCAATCAAATAATATTTTTCAATAAACAAAAAAAAAAAGAGTCTAGAAGGTTTTGGAAATAAAATAAAGTAGTTTTCATAAACCTTAACATCATTTTCAAGTAGTGCTAGGAACATTGGACTTTTTCTTTTTATTATAGTAATTATTTAAATCAAGAAAAACGACGTACTTAAAAATAAAATAAAGCTTAAGTTGTAGTAATTAATAATTAGTGTGGTAGAAAGCAACATAAACCCTATAAAAGCAGGCCAACGGCATGAGGTTTGTTAAATTATGGTGGGAATACTTTTTCTTTAATCAATTACATTCATTTAAAAAGAATAATTAACGAAACATAATAAATAGATAACACCAAAAGCTACAAATCTCAAAAGTAAGATATTATCAACTTGGCGGATTCATGAGTTGAATTTGGATCGATCTAAATATAATGAATAGATAAATATGAATAGTTATAGACTCAATAACCAATTCAAACATTATTTAGGATTAAATCAATTAACAAACATGTCATGATTCAGTCTAAGTTTTGTTTATATTTGTATGAGCTATTTTTATCTCTCGATAGAAGAGCAAGGCAATAATTATTTTGTTTGACATTGCAATATGAATTTCACAATTGATGGGGCATGTGCAAGTGTATCACAAGTCTAGTAGTAGAGAGTAATTATTATAATTATTATAATTATTATTTTGGTGGTGGGGGGATGTAACGTAACCTTTTTGTATAGTTGCAAGTGTATAATACTATCCAAAATAGAATAAATGTATATATAGTTACCTTTTGGAGCAAGTGAAGTTTGGTATTATCTAAAAGACCTAAAAGAGAAGTGGTCCTACAATATTTATATGCTTCTAGAATAGGCAAAAATTGCTCCCATTTATGTAAAATTATAAAATAAAAAATAAAAAAATTGTCAAGAATTCAAAAGTTATTGTTAACAAGGTACTATTATTTTTTATTTGAGATAAATTTAAAATGGTTCAAATTATATAATCATTAATAACTAACATACAAATAAATACTTCAAAACGATTTGACTATAATTCTATTCGTGACTATTATAAATGATTTTTGATTATAGATATACAAGTGGATTCAACTTTGATTGAATTCAAGGCAAAATAATATAGTTGACATAAATAAATATCAATCATAACGAATTATATAAGTACATATTAAAGTCAAAAGTTCAAATATTTCTTCTAAGAAGAAAAAATGAAGTATTATAACTTATATTATTTCTATATAAAGTCAACATAGAAATTAGTTAGACAAAACAAATTTCCAAGTTCGTATATTGCATTTATAATAGCAGCATTTTAAATTACAAAACTTCGATAAATTCAAAAGACAATGCAAATCACACAATTATCACTTAAATACTATTTGGTACTTAATTTAGTTAAAACATTTTAGGTGGATATATATAGATACTTTGACAATTTTTTTAATACTAAAAAAAATTAGTTGACATAGTTTGCCATATTAGCCCAATTGTCCATGTTCATTTTATCCATAAAAAGGGGCAAAGTTTGAGGAACCTTTATTTTATTATAAACCATTATTGGACTTTGAGTATACGTAATTCTTACAACTATCCCATATTGAAGCTATCGAAGGTCACTTTGTTAATTTTGTTACGTCAACTAACTACACTCGACTAAAATATAGTACTCTCTTCGTCTTCGTCTTAATTTGTGTGAAGGTATTTCATTATATACAATATTTTAAAAAAATATATTAAAATTTGTGGTGTGAAATAAGTCAGAAAAAATTTGTCTATAAGTGAGTGTACGTAAGAATTGTGAAATTAGAAGAAAAAAAAATAGGAGTACTTGTTTTCACGTTGAAAATAATATTTGGAAATCGGAGTTTTCTGGACATAAATACAAGTTGAAGTTGTTTTTGAACTTTTGTGAGTAATATGGAGTAAAAATTGTTGTTTAGAGTTACTCAAATTCTGAAAAATTGTAACAATTGCATGTCCAAACAATTATTCGAAATAGAATTACTGAAAAAAAAATTGACAATGAAATTGAAAAATCTTTCACGCAATAGCATGTTTGAAGTCCTACTAAGCTAAAAAAGCATATGATGACAAAGCACGACAAATCGCTAAATCAGAAAACACTATTATTATCAGAAATATAGCTCCGCCCCGATCCTTTTGTATATGTCCTAATTTCCCTTCACAAGAAATCGTGAAACTTCAACGAGGCATGAAACACATTTTAAAGGAATATTATTTTATTTTTTTCTTCATGAATCATGATCCATCTAAATTTGGATTTCATTTTCATCTAATTTCAACCATGCAATTTGTCATAAAGTTTTAACGTAAGTCATTATGTATGTGTCAAATCGAACACGCAAAAAGTTTGAAAGTGAAAGCGAAAGCGATCAAAGTATTGACATTAGCACTTTACCTTACTTATGGGCAGCTGGCCGGTCGACCTAGGGGCGCGTATCAATCGGTTCAGTTCAATTTTAAAGTTTATCAGTTTGGTTTATTGGTTATTGATTATTATTAGTTTGGTTATCGATTTAGTCGTTAAAATTTGACATAAAAAATAAATGATTGAAAATTACATGTAAACATGGTGACAAACCAAATAAATCATGCACGTGAGTTAAAGACCGTCACAAATAAAAATTTGAAACTAAATCTTAAGTTAAAGACTTTATATACCAAATGGAATAAATATAATTTATTAATTTACCTTCATGTTATCGGTTAACCCATTTAGAAAAAACTTCAAACCATTAAGAACCGATAGTTCAATAATTAAAAATAAAAATCAAAACTTTTAAATCAATAACCCATTACCTATGAACCAATAAAAAAAAATCGATTCAGATTATCAGTTTCGGTTCGATTTTGAACGACCCTAAACTTGAGCCCGATCGTTTACAAGGAATCTATACTTATACGTTTATTTTCATTTTATTGATTAATACAGCAATATAAATACATGTAATTACGGGACTCGAATTTAATTTCCTTCACCCAAAAAAGGACAACATATAAATATAGTACGTATAATACATGGAAGTTATTAAATATTAATTAATTATATAAATAAACGTGAAGATCATCGTGTGGGTGGGTAAGGGAGGGCCTGAAAATATATAATGCTTTGGGGCCTAAGTTTGGTGCTCACGAATTCGAGTTAGAATTTTAAATTTATGAGTTTTAGATATCTTGAAAAAAGAAAAAGATCACAAATTACGTATAATGTTAAGTAAATCTTTTAGCACAAATATAAAATTCAGATCAAAATTATTGAATTTTAATAAATTGATAATTAAGTTGTACTCTAGCTTCGCTCCAGTTGCCTGGCGGTGTTTAAAATAAATTAAATATATCAGTATATAGGTATGTCTTGTATTACTGGTGTGTCACACATTTAATTGGAGGCTAAGCATGAAATGATATTTAGAAAAATCAATCCATGCTACTTATGGTACCATTCAATATTTGAATAGGATAATATATATAGGTTAATTAGTCATGCATCTACGATTAATAGACCACCAAAAATAGGAAAAGGGCCCCTAGTTAGCTTTCATAATATTAGTAGTCATTTGTGACATGGCTAAAACTATACAAAATAATAATAAGAACAAAAATCAAATAATAACGATGATATCCATATATATTTCAATTCGATTCACGCATCCTAATTAATATTATTGGAGTTGACCAAGAATGTGACAACACCCCTTGGATTTCTTACGTCGAAAACTAGATATTTAATTTTTACGTTTTGTACATTTAATGTGTGTATATTTTTGTGATTTGTAATCTATATTCCATCTTTTTTCCTCTTAACCAATCGGATTTTAATCACATTATTTCTCAAGAAGGGATATTCGATATCCATTCTTATAACGTAACTTCCCTATTGTATTTGATCAAGATGGGAGAAAAATCGAATTTCATTTTTTTTATTAAAACGTGAATCATATTTATCTCTAAAGTATGTTCTGGAACCCACCCTTCTTCATATACTTGAAAGGAACTGATATTCCCATCTTGATTCTTATCCATTCTTTTTTTTCTTGAAGAAAACAAGTTTCTTTCGTTTCGAAAATGTCCTTAAAATGAAAAGGTCAGAAATACAATTATCGACATATGTGGGACTGCTTTGTTACTTGTCAAAGACTTAGATGTACAGGTGACAATTGGAAAAAGATTTGGGACAAATGGTAAGAAAAAGGAATTAATTGAAGAAAATGACAACACAAGTAACACAACAGTCTAATTAATTAGCACTTAATCATTTATTATTTTTTAGTGCACTTAAGATAAATTCAAATATAATTATTGATGATTTCAAAAGAAAATGAAATGATCCATCCAAATCCAATAGAAGCAAAATGCGAATTCGATTTGACTATTAATTTGAAGAAAGAAAATATATAGCTTCGTATAGTTTGTTTCATTGACTAATTGACTTATAAGACACTTCACACATGATGACCAATTTGCACATTTATTATTCGTAAATGACAAAGTATTGATCGATGTATGAGGTGTTTGATGGAATTAATAATAGACTGAAAGTTTGGATACAAACGTTAGAATCTAAGGTTCTAGCCTTTCAGGTTAAGTAGTTGTAGAACTAAAACATAGTATTTGGAGTACAAGTTTAGCAATGTAACGTACAAAGCAGAGGTGAAAGTGAGATTGATACGCAAGTCATATTTAAGAGAGGTGGTTTTAAGTATCTTGGGTTTATAATCCAAGGAAACTGGGAGATTGACGATGATGTCACACATCGTATTGGAGCGGGTTAGTGAAATGGATGCTCACATTCGTGGTACTATATGTGTTAAGAATGTGTCACTGAGTTTAAAGGTGAGTTCTAGCAATTATGGTTAGATAACATTGTTGTATGAAATAGAAAGTTGGGCAGTTAAGAATACACACGTTCAGAAGATAGAGGTAGCAAAGATGAGAATGATAAAGTATGTGAGGGCATACTAGGAAAGATAGGATTAGGAACAAAGTTATACAGGATAAGGTGAGGGTGACCTTCACGGCGGACAAAATGAGGGAAGAGAGGTTAAGACGAAAGGCACGAGTACACCATATTTTGAGATATAAGTAGAGGTAGGCCGAAGAAGAATTAGAGAAAGATGATAAGACAACATATAACACATCTTTAGCTTATAGAAGACATGATCCTATATAGAAAATTATGTAATAAAAAATAGGAATAAAAGGATATATAGTAGGTAACTAGTCAAATATTATCGTACTTTCATGTGGTAGAGGTAGGGGCTAACCTCCTCTTCTCATCTTCTATTAGTAGTATTCATGTAACATCTCATTCTTCATATTCAACGATCACTTGTTACTTCATTTTCTTTGTTTATCTTATTAATTTATTATCGATATTTTTTATTACATTTCTTTTGAGTTGAAAGTCTATCATAAACAATTTCTCTATTCTCACAGAAATATGAATAAGATCTGTGTATATTCTACTCTCTTATGACTTCCCTTACGAAATCACATCAGATATATTATTATTGATAGATTTTCCTCCCTTTTATTTTATTTTTTTGTATAAAAGAAGTATAGTTTTTTTTTTTCTCCATTTATATTTGAGGGTCTGAGACAGCTAAGAAGGATAGAGAATGCTCGGATGAAAATTAAAGAACCAAAGATATTAGTAAATTATATATTGCCATAAATTCAAGATATAATTAAATAGGAAAAAAATCTCCCTTTAAAATATTAGTAAAGAATTTTAGTCCTCTAGAATTATATGAGGACTAAATTTTTTTGTCTTTTTAGTACTATTTATATTTAGATCTGATGTTGTATTTTCAAATTCATCATTTATTGTTTGGCTGGGATGATCCATGATTATATTTTTTTCAAATATCAACTATGGATATGAGAAAATCAAAGGATAATATCCTAAGAGTTAAATAATAGTGACGTATTTTAAAATTATATTGATTTAGATTTCAAGCGAATAAATAATAATAATATATTTAGAGTATTCCTATTCTAGCTACAATGTGAGGTATGAGAAGAACAGAGTGTACGCCGATCTTAGAAAAATGTACCTAATCGTAATTGTTCCATATTATTAAATCGTAGTTGTCTAATCTCATCTCACTCTTTATAAGTCTCAAACTTAGATCTTCAAATTTGAAATTAATAGACACAATCCTTTCAAGTGATGCTTTTTTAAAAATAAATTAAAATTACTTAAGATTGAAACTTAGAGATTAGTTATAATCTGATATATATTCAGAGTTTATGAGGCTCTTTTTATAATCATCAAATGAATTGTAGAGTAAATAGATTAGATCCAGACATGAAACAACTTAATATTGAATAACTCAAAGGAGTTTTTTTTTAAAACTAGTTAAGTATTACTTAACTTACTCTGATATATATTGAGAATATATGTGACGCTCTTTATAATAATTATAGTAACCAAATGAATTGTCAAGTAATAGATCAGCGATCCAGACATGATACTGCTTAATATTGAATAACTCAAAAGAGTTTCTAAAAACTAGTTGAGTACTGCTTAACTTAATCTGATATACATTGAGAATATTTGAGACGCTCTTTATATTAATCATAGTCACCAAATGAATTGTTGAGTAAATAGATTAGCGATGCTTGAAACCACATAGTATTGAATAACTCAAAAAGAGTTTTAAAAAACTAGTTGAGTGTTTGTCTTAATTTGATATATATTGAGAATATTTGAGACACTCTTTAGAATAATCATGGATAGATAGATCAGAGATTCAGACATGGAATTACATAGTATTGGATGACTCAAAAAGAGTTTTATAAAACTAGTTGAGTGCTTATCTTAATCTGATATATTGTGAAAATATATGAATCGTTCTTTAAAATCATTATAATCATCGAATAAATTGTTGAATAGATAGATTAAGATCCAAACATGGAATTAGAGAAAATGACATAAATAGTCCCTCAACTATAGGAGTAGGTCTAAAATGGTCCCTAAACTATACACTTAACGGATTTAGTCCTTCAACTATTCAAAAACTTGTCAGTTTTGGTCCCTTAACTATAAACTTACCGATTTTAGTCCTTTAAGTATTCAAAAACTTATCAAGTTTGCTCTTTGTCCATTTTTTTTTAATACAAATAGCTTAGGTTTATATTAACAGAATCTATGCCTCGAGAAAATATAAGTCATAATTTTATTCAACAGAGGATAAAATGAAGCATATTATTGTTACCAATGACTTGAATATGTTAAACTTTATTATAAAAAAGAAGAAGTTATTATCCGTTAAATCCAAAGTTTGTACTCCAACGATTTCATTGAACGGAATTTGTTTAATTTTTCAGAAATGGTAATTTATAAAATGGTAGATTTGCAATTTTTTAAACTTTTTTTAAAAATAGATCAATTTTATTATTCTATTCATTTTATTTTACGTAAAGAAATTTGAGTAAATTAAATAAAATTGGCATTGATTAGCATGATGCATGATAAGTTTCTCGAACAAAAACTATCAAAGTTTAGGATGGTGCGTATTAAAAACCAAAGCTATTTGTATTTAAAAAAATGGACAAAGACCAAACTTGATAAGTTTGTGTATACTTAAAGGTCTAAAATCGGTAAATTTATAGTTAAGGGACTAAATCGGTAAGTGTATACTTAAGGGACCAAAGCTGACAAATTTTTGAATAGTTAAAGGACTAAATCCGTTAAGTGTATAGTTCAGGGACCATTTTAGACCTACTCTTATAATTGAGTTATGTCATTTACAAAACAACAACAACAACAACATACCCAGTGAAAATCCCACTAAGTGGGGTCTGGGGAGGGTAGAGTGTACGCAGACCTTACCACTACCTCGTGGAGGTAGAGAGGCTGTTTCCGGAGGACCCTCAGCTCAAGTACAACAACCC
>JAJOOR010000562.1:0-42555 GCA_036250505.1 Solanum acaule | reverse complement strand
TGTCTGGACCTTTCTTCCCCATCTTCTGCATTTGTTACCTGTACCAAGTGAAGCCTGATGCAGCGCTTCACAAACCCAATATAAATTACAATCATCGATTTTGATGCTACTGTTGAACCGCCTGCTGCTTTCTGTAAGGACGAACCATCTACCTGGCCTTCTGCTAGAGCTAAATAATTCAAAAGACTTATCCCCCGAAAAAAAAAAGAGTTTTTGATCCATGATTGTTAAGAGGAAGAGTCATTGTCTGAAACTTTCACGCCGGTGAGAGGAAGTGAGGAAACAAGAAGAGAGAAGATTTTGGCACATTCCCCAAGAGAGAGCATTTTACGATACGCTGGGACACTAACTTTCAAGACTTTATCTCAACATTTTTTTGAGTAACTTTATTAACAAGATCCTTTATAGAATCATTCATGACAGACTAAAAGCTTTATTACCTAAGATCATCTCAGGTAATCAATCTAGTTTTGTCAAAGTAAGAAGTATTATTGAGAATTTCCTTCTTACTCAAGAGCTGGTTACAAATATCAGTAAGAGAGGTAAACCTTCCAACGTGGTGATTAATCTTGATATGACTAAAGCTTATGATAGGGTGTCATGGTTCTTCCTAATGAAGGTGATGAGAAAATGGGGTTTTCTAACATCTTTGTTTACTTGATATGGAGATTGATTTCCAATAATTATTACTCTGTGCTTATAAATGGTCATCCACATGGTATCTTTCATTCAACCAGGGGAGTGAAACAAGGGGATCCTCTATCTTCTGCCCTAATTATTCTATCTACAGAAGTTCTCACTAGAGCCCTCAATCATTTGTTTGATGATAATCAATATGTAGGGTATGGGATGCCGAAATGGAGTGCTAAACTGAACCACCTTGCATATGCAAATGACACTATTATTTTTTTTCACTTATGTGTATTCCTAGAAAGGATTATTTTTGTATTGCAGGAATATGAGAAGCATTCTGGACAAAAGGGGAAGAGTTTTTACTATCTCCATCAAAAAGTGGCATTGAACATATCTTCTTTGATTGTGTAGTTACATGTATGGAAAGGGGCTCTTTTCCTATGAAGTACTTAGGTTTTCCAATCACTCACAAAAAGAAATGAAAAGAAGACTATGTTGATCTTATAGAGAGAATGAAAGGGAAACTGTAAGCTTGGAAGGGTAAGATGTTGACATATGGTACTTCAGAGTATTCCTATTTATGTTCTATCAACAATTGTTCCTCCACTTTGTGTTATTAGAGATCTTCACAATATTATTGCAAAGTTCTTTTGAAGCAATAAGGAAGTAGGCAGAAACAAGCATTGGTCAACATGGGATAAAATTTGTCTACCATAGCAGGAAATAGGACTTGGATTTAGATCAATGTTTGATGTGTCCCAAGCTATGTATGCTAAGCTTTGATTGAGATTTTGAACACAAAAAAGTTTGTTGTCTAATTTCCTATGGAACAAATACTGTAAAAAAGCATGTCCCATCTCCTGTTCAGTGGAAAGGAGGATCTCAAATGTGTCAATTCATGTTAGAAAATAGAGAGAAGATAGAATAGTTCTTGTGGTGGGAACAAAAAGGAGATACCTCAAACATCTGGTACGATAATTGGACAAATCTTGTTCCACTATTTATGCATCATTCAACTCTACAGATTTGTTACGGGATGAGTGATATAAAAGAATTTCTTACACAAGAAGGTTGGGACTATGATAGGATGCAAGACAAGCTTCCAGATTATGTAGTGGAGCATGTTCAAAATAATTTAGCCACTGCTCAGTTTGTTGATATCAAGGATAAACCTTGGTGGTCTAAAAGTAGTAAGGTTGCTTCAGTATTAAAAGTGCTTGGGATTTATTGAGAATGAAATGAGATATTTATGTGGATTTGAAAAAATCTATAGAGAAAGGATTTACCTTCCAAAAATTTTTTTCTTGCTTGGAGAGTTTGGCAAGGTAAAGTTCCAGTGGCTCACTAAATGAATTCTTAGAACTTAGACATTTCTCCAAATTATAGACGTTGTTCAAATCCAGAAAGAGAAACTATTGACCATCTTTTTTATAATGGAGAAGTAGCAAAGAGCATATGGTCTTATTTCAATAGAGTTGTAGGTATAATCGAATCACCCTATCTGAAACAACATATAAGGAATTGGTAGAGCACAAATGGGAATGTTAAATTGAAAGAGGTAATTCTCGTGGTGCCTATGATCATTCTTTGGTTCTTATAGAAAAGAAGGAACACTACCCTTCATGGAGGGTTTTTTTTCTAATGCTAAGATTATTAGAGATGTCACTGCTACTATTAGTCAATTTATTATGCCCAGATTTAAGATCAGATGGGACAGCAATTGGCCAGGTATGATTGAAGGATTTGAAGGTTATAGTCCATGTTAAATCATTAGAATTGTGAGATGGTCCCCTCCCCCTGATCATTGGGCTTAAGTGTAATATTGATGGAGCATCAAGAGGTAACCCAGGACCAAGTTCTTCTGCTTTTTGTACAAGGGATCATTTTGGGAATTTGGTGGTGGCCAAAGGTATTAAAATTCAGGAGACTACTAATTTGGTTGCAGAAGCTAGAGCAATTTGGGAATGCTTGGAATATTGTAAAGATCAGAGGCTTACTAATATCATCATTGAATCATATTCCATGGCCATGGTGCAGATATTAGAAGGAACATGGAAACCCCCTTGGAGTGTGGCATTGGAGGTGAATCATATTATAAGATTGAGGAGATTTGTATCAACAAGAGTGCAACATTCCCTACGGGAAGGAAATACGCTTGCTGATTTTTTTTGCTAATATGGTTTTTGATTTTGCAGGTGATTTCTTAACCAATCAAGTCCAGGATATGCCAGCAGCAAGATGAAAGATTCTACAACTAGATAAATTAGGTATACCTCATGTAAGAAGGCAAGTCTCGGATGCGATTTAATTTTTGTGCTTCCATAGTTTTACTTGAAATAAGCTGAATATTCCTAGCAAGTACATAATTAACAATAGTTGCAATCTTGTTAAAGCTCCAAAGTTGGAAGAATTTCTAATGATTTGTATATTCGCACCTGGTGAGAGCTTTGGAGGTGTTATATGTACCAAATCAAAACTCTGTTGCTACTAGAGGACAACACTGTTATGCTAACTTGCTTGACATGATAATCCTAATCTCAAGATCATACATCTAAAGGTCTTTCAAGAACACTAGATTCAACTCTTTGGATGATAGATCTGATGGTGGCATTAATTTCATTTGAAATTCAGCCAATTGATTAATCAAAAAAGGGGAAGAATTTAAGTTCGTTGATAACTACCTCATTCTAATTCTTAAATCAAGAACAATGATATATAAATGATTGAAGGGGGTCGGAAGGTACCTTGGTAGTTGGGCTGATCGGAGAAGACCATCGGAGCTGAAGAGAAGAGGAAAGGAAAGGGTCGAGATGTGCATGTGCATCGCAGCGGACACTGGTCAGAGAAGACCACTCAATCTTCATCAAGTGAGCCGAAAATTTGTATTGAAGAAGAGAGTGCTGGACTTTGATACAACATATAACTTTTGTTTCCTAATACATATATGGGCCATTTGGGCTCCTTTAAGTTTGCTTCTTGCAATTGGATTTATCCCTACTCTTTTATTCATTTTATGGCCTATATGGGCCAATTTAAATTCAAAAGAAAAGAGTTAAGAATCGATACCCAAAAATATTTCCTCGAAAACCTGGTGCAAATCGCCACCTCAAAGCTCCCAAACTCAAAAATGGGGCTTAAACCCCAAAATGGCAAGCAAAAACCCTCTCTGATGTCAGAAAAGCGATCAGGGGTTTGCTTTGCCTCACTTCTACAACAAGACCTACACTTAAGAAAAGGTAGCTTAAGCGATGGTTTCTTCACAAATGCAAAGGTCAACAGGGGTTGACCCTTCGCAAAAGTGACCCAAACCTCACTGAAGTGAGCCTCACAAAAGCGAGCCATCTCTCGCAAAAGTGAAGCGCACCAGAACTCAGACATCAGAAAATTAGCCAACACTCTAAACCTCGAAAGGACTCTCGGATTCATTCGGAACCCCATGCACACAAACCACATATGCAAATCAATTATACTTGACATTCCGGACTCACTGGAACCGTCAAAACACGAATTTGAGGTCTCTCCTTGACCCGACACCCGTGAAAACCACAAGAAACTAACTCATAGCTAAAACAAGCTCAGGACCTCTCACAAATCAACCACGACGTCACTTAGGCCTAAAATCCAACTGAACACTTGGAATTACGATCCGAGGATTTGACTCCCGAACGTTGACCAAAGTCAACCCAAAGGCTAAAATTCCACAATTTCACAACCTAGGACCTCAAATCCTCAAAAAGACTCTAAATTAGAAACTGACAACTCATAGAGATCAGATTTCACATTATGGGACTGATGGAATCAATGGATTCTATTCTGATACTCGAAACTCCAAAAGACACGACAACCCACTTTCTTAACAACTTAGCCTTTCCAACTCAAAACTTACTAAATTCTCACCTATTAACTCAAAGTTCAAAACCAACTTTTCAAACTCAATCATAGAAGACTCCAGGTCAGTATCGGGAGGGACAAAAATGGTAAATTCATGAAATTTTCTAAAAATGATTGACCGGGTCATTAGAATATTCACCATAATCTGACAACTAAAACAAAAAATTTTATGCCAACAAAATATCATGACCTCACAGATCCTCTACTCATGCTTCCAAAACCATCATTAGTATCAATTTTTTAATTTTTGGAAAAAAATGGTCACATCCTGTGACTCTAAATTATGACTCCTTTTTTCCAAAGAAAGGTTTTTTACCGCCTCAATCTTACTTTAAGCATTTTATGTCGGAAACTGGTCCTACCCATGGTTGATAGCACTAATTACAAATCTTTACTTTTCCATCGAGATAAATATGTTGAATCATAAACCAATATTGATTGTATGCAACCTTTTATATGCCATGCCGCAACCATCATTCGAACAATTGCATATTCATGCCAAATCTTAGAGAAACCTTTGATCACCCCAATAACTATGTATACCATAAACACATAACCTTTATTTACCAGCAAGTGTCTATGTAACTCAGCATAATAGTCTGTGTCGAACCATCCCACCTTGCATTGTCATATCTCAAATCAAAGGTAAGAATCCATACAATCTTCAACTTTAAACCAAGTACCTACACATGATGTCTTATTTCTTTATATTTCTTAAATTTACTTGTGCCACAATTCTAAATACTTTGAACTCTTCAATATACAAGACTCTTTTTCCTTTCTCTAACTCATTTACCAATCCTATCTTTTGACCAAAAACTCATGACATTTTACATCACACTCTAAGCCAAAAACTTCAAGAGAAACACATATTAGGCCCATAAACAACCAAAAGCTCTACCCAAACAATGCACAAGTCTTTTCAAATGCTCAACAATCAACATGATCAATCATTTCTTACCTTACCAATCCATACCTTGACAAAACCTATTGCCACAAACGTATTCTTACAATGAAAAAACTGAATTTTGATTCAAACCATGTAAGTCGATACCCTTATCAATCGACATTAGCATATACCTTGAAGATTTCATGAAATCACATATCCTAGCTTATCTTTGATCACCTCTCTATTGATCTTACCATATCATATGTTAGGAATCCAGTCGTACCAGTTACCAAAATCGTAACCACAAAAGAACTTATCACCACACTTGAATAGAGTATTTGTAGACTTCTTTCTCAAATCGTACTCAACAGTTATTAAGACATCTGATGAACACATAACATTATTATCATAACCTGAACAAGGAAAACAAGGCCACATCACCCCATGAAGTCAATCTTACCATTGATGTGATGCTTCAAATCCAAGATATACCAAACAAATTCTTTGAATTAACTAATTTCAACATACACTGCTTACTAACATCCTCAATTGCCTTCACTCAAGTATATTTTTTGGGACTTTCTTTACACATAAGCTCATCATATCAATATCAAGTCACTCTTTTTGGCTCATAATGAAATCACCTGCTCCCAATTAGATCCTCGAAATACACTTCTCAACTTAAACACATTAATATTTTACCAAAGATCCACCATTATAGTATTTCTTATAAACAACGCCTAACTCAAGAGAACACATTAAGCAATTGTTTTCTTAGATGTGAATGCAATATAGAACATTTTCTTTCCCGAATAGGTCAAATAACTGATAGTTCCTGAAGTAGTCAGGAATCACACTCAATAACTAATATCTCTATTTCTATTTGTCACTAGTACCATATTGTGATTTTTTTCTAGATCCACCACTAGAAGACATCATACCCACACACACGATCGTACCAGATAACCCACACATTTCTACCCCTTAAGTAACTGCAATACATTACCAAATATGTCACGCCCCGAGCCTACACCTTGGACATGGCAGACACTCGAGAACCATTGTTGGTCCCCAAGCAAATCATTGGTTTGGCTGAATACTTAGCGAAAGACTAACTCAAACATTTTAAGACTTAAAATAGAAGAAAATCTTTAAAGTTGTAAAACACTCAACTCATACTATCTTAAAAATATTCAATCCAATATTAATACTTTGCAAAACATCTCAAAGAAAATGAAAGTACTAAGAGAATCCTCAACTCCATCTATCTATGAAGCCTCTATAGTTCAACATGGATGTCGGGAGAAGACCCACAACACCCTGAAATGACTAAATTGAAAATAAAAATGGAGTCCTACAGAATGCACGGAGGCTTACCAAAAGCTAACTGGAGTGCAAAGTGATCTCAACAATGCGCCTGTTGATGATCTTAAACACATGTATTTGTATCATAAAAATATGTAGGTCGAATTGCATCAGTACATTGAATGTACGAGTATGTAATGGAGTTGAAAGAATAAATAACTAAACTGATAAGGATGAAGAACTACTCACCTCAACTCATTTTAACTTAACTCAAAGCATAAGTAAAAAATAGAATGTTTAAAGCTTTACAAGTAAAAGAGGCTAACTTAAGGATGTATAAGAAAATACAATAACATACTTTTTAATCTATTAGGGAGTTTATCTAACCGATAACTATCACTATGAGCAACGTGATGATACAACATCTCACCCACACTGCCAAAATTATCCTATACCTTGCCGGGATATAGGAAATCTACACTAAGTGAATCAACTAAAGCTCTACTCGAAAGCAATAAAGAGTCATCTAAAAGTACGATCCTTTACCCATGTTGGCTACATAGTTTATGGGGATTTTGAGTTATCTGAACTCATCCCCATATCAGTGCTCAATACTACTCCCAATAAATATACTACTCATGCTTAAATGTATAAAACATAGTCTTTCTCAATTTGAGGTAATTGCTCAAATTATCCTCTTAAAAGAGGTAACTACTCTAAAGTATCTGTGTAAACTCTTTATGAAAAACAATGTTCTCTTTATCAATGTAAAAGTAATACATTTGGAAATTAATTAGTTCCCCTGAACTTACTCAAAAATCTCTCTTTAAACTCTACTTAAAACTCTTTACTTTCTCAGAAAATCAGTTAAAGACAAATGTTTGGTTACAAATATTCTCAATAATAACTCCGTGAAGACTCAAATACTAGGGTTCATGCTGAATGATAGTCATGAACAATCAACTCAAGAATCTTTATGCATAACATATAGCAATTCAAACATTAGGAATAGAAACTTAGAATTCAACAACTCATCTCAAGAATTATCAAAACTAAGGATGCAACCCTAGATTATCTCTTACTGATAGAAAGTAGATGTAGGGCGTGAGGATGAATCATTCCATCACTATGATTAGCCTTACATGCCTTAATCATTCCAATTAGCAGAGAAAAGTATGATCTTGAAAAAACAGACCCACAAAAACTTTCTTAAACCTTGGAGATGAGTTCTTGTGGAGCTTTCTCGAAAAATCTGTGAATTTCATCCGTAGGAGTTATTAATCCGTGTTAAGATGAAGAAACTATGAAGTTCTATGGCCAAATCTTACCTTGGATGATGGATGAACCTTGGAGGAAGTTATTTTCTTGAAAACTTTTCTTTTTAGGGTAAATTTATGAACTAGGGAGGTGAACTACGTTTTTGGAGGGTCATTAAGGCCTCAAATTCCTGCGCGGAAAATGCCTCAGGTGCACATCCAACCTTGTAGGAGGCAATAGTTGCTGCCTCAGTGCGCGCCCGCACGGAAAATGCCTCGGCCTCGCGGCCGGCGTGTGTCAAGACAATGTCTAGTAAAATGTACATAACCTTTTACTCTTAGAATTGATGCAAACTTTATTGCATTGGAAAGAGACTCAATAGATCTTTAATTTGATAGTCTATGGTCCATGTAGTTCTTTATATAATGAAACATATCATCATTTGAAGTTGACTATTGTGTGAACTAATGCAAAAAACTTAGCCAATAGAAAGGTTTTGAACTTAACTTAGTGTTACAGGACCCTTATGACCCTAAATCACTTTCGATACCCATTATACACTTGGTAAAGGACCTTAAAACACATGAGCAAGTAGTACATCACCCGGTTCAAGCTCATAGACTTAAGAATAACGATTCGGATTCTAAGAGTAGAGTTGGGAGGTGTTACAAAATCTATTCATCATCTATCCCAAAGCGATATTTACCTTTTCATAGACCAGGTCAATAGCAAAAGTAACACGCTTCATGGCTGTAACCAAGGGAACTCCAGTAGTGTTGAAGCAGTCATATATAAACACTTAAACCATTCAAATTCTCTTCTTCGCTGAGTAACTAGCCAAAGAAGATAAGATGTTCATGCATTTCCTTAAATCATTATTCACCCTCACCATTCAAATATCCTCAAAATGCATTGTTGAACTATAAACTTACTCAATATCTTTGGATTGCAGAATATTCTAAGCCTGAACACACCTCATTTTCATAAGTCTATAACTTCCGCGTTAGTACCAGACCTGATACCAAAAACCACATGATAACATCATAATTGAACGCATAAATAACCAAGCACAAGTCACCACTATAAGTGAGTGAGTTAAATGAAGTGAAAAGAATTAGACCGAATTAAGATCGCACGATAGAGATTCAACAAGTGAAGATTTTCCCTAAAAGTCTACATAGCCTCTCGAAGATAGGCCACACATGTCTCCGCGTCGATCCTCGAGACCCTACTAGACTTGACTTGTACAGACGTAAGACCTATGAACTTGGGGCTCTGATACCATTTATTACAACCCAAGAATGGATGTGACAACCAGGTTTTTGGGATTTATTTGAGTTGATTATGGTTTTTGCATTATTAGATGGTGTTTGTCTCTTTTTCTTGTTTTACTTATGCATTTATCATATTAGTTGGGTTTAGGCTTACTTGTCGTGGTGGGATAAGATGAGTGCCATCATGCCCATTTTTGGATATATATATATATATATATATATATATATATATATATGTATGTATGTATGAGTGTCATTATAAGAAAATTGATATATCTATCTATCTATACTACCTTGAAAGAATGAACTCCCTAACTTGAATGTTAAATTACTTTAATACCTCCAACTTAAAACACTCAACTTAGTATATATTCTATATTTAATAGTATATTTATTTACGCTATATTATATTAAAAGTAGGTACCTTTTCACATTGACGGGTAATGACTTTTGGAAGGGTTGTGACTTTTTTTTTATAGAGTTGTGACTTTTTCGATGAGTTGTGACATTTCCAAAAAGTCGTGATTTTTCTGAAGGGTTGTGACTTATCTGAAAAGACACGATAAACACCTTTTCATACTATCCTTTGTTGTCTATAAATTGACGGGGTTTCTCACACTTATGAACTATGAATTTTGTAATTTTTTTATTCTTCTTCTTAAAATAAGGAAGATTGTGAGAGTTGTTCAATTATGCAATTGTAATATTTTTGTGAGTAAATTAGATAGATCAACAAAAATTGATGCAACAAGGAGAATGAAATAACTCAACTTTAAACGAGAAGAGTATCTTGATAACTAATATGTACTCATTTTTATAGCCATAAAATATACTTTTGCAACAACTTTTACTTGACAAGAAGTTCAATAATTTTCCGTTGCACAAACTACAACTTGGTGTTCAGAATCTGGCAAGTCTCAAACTGCAGGAGAAAACATATTTGATCAAAAACTTGTTTGAAGAGTCCAAACTACATTTAGTAAGTACTCTTTCATTTTCAATTTATTTATTGTACTTTTATTTTTATTCAGTTTAATATAAAATGTTCTTTTTTCTTGGGGGTGGGGGCGCATCTTTAAGACCACAAAGTTAAAAGACATTTTTATATATTCTACATATGATCCTTAAATTAAAAGTTTTCTTTGTTTTTTAATATTTCTTATCAAATTAAAATTAGACCAATCTATATCTAATCTTTTTTTTTATCTATCTATACTACCTTAAAAGAATGAACTACTTAACTTAAATGTTACATTATTATAATACCTCAAACTAAAACACCAAATGTAGTATATCTTTTATATTTTATATTGTATTATATTTATTTATCTGTATTATATTATACTATATTAAAGGCAGACACATTTTCACATTGAAGGGTTGTGATATTTTCGAAGAGTTATAACTTTTTCAATGAGTTGTGACCTTTTAGAAGGGTTGTAACTTTTCTATAGGGTTGCGACTTTTCAGAAGAGTTGTGAGTTTTCCGAAGGGTTGCAATTTTTCCGAAGAGTTATGACTTTTCCGATGAGCTGTGACCTTTCTGAAAGCTTGTGACTTTTCTAAAGGGTTGTGACTTCTTTTTTTATAAGGCACAATAATCAGTTTTTAAAACACTATCCTTTGTTGACTATAAAAAGAGGGGCTTTTTTCAAACTACATTTTAAAAAATATTCATTATTCTTCTTCTTCTTAAAACGCCCTATTTAGTATATCTTCTATATTTTTATGATAAGAAACAATATGCACATACTAATATTATACATTTTTAACTATAAATGGAGGGGTTTCCTCACATTTTTAAACTACACCATTTTTTGTGTTTTCTATTTTTCTCTTCTTAAAACCACAAGTTTGATTTACAGATGTTGACAATCTCAAAGTATAGTGAAATTAGAACACTCCCTAACATGAATGTTAAATTAATCTAATACCCCAACTAAAAACATCCAATTTAGTATATCTTCTATATTTTATATCAATATTTATTTATATTATATTATATTAAAAGTAAGAACACCAACAATACAATAATAACAAAGTAATGCACTATGGGAAAGGGAGGAGAAATTATATTTAAGAGGTGTAACTAAGAGATTTTAAGAGTGACTAATTTTTTATTTAATAATATTCACATTAATTTTAAAAATAGTGTGGTACATGGTTTGATATTCACGTGCAACACACGTGCGTCAAAACTAGTAATAATTAAAAACTTACCAAATATTTTTTTTTTTCTTCAGACAAGCTAAAGAGAAAAGTGAGATACATGAATTGAAATAGAAGGAACATTACGATTTAATTTGAGTCAATTTCTAATTAAAATAAAAATGAATCAATTTAATTGGTTTTAAAATTATTAAAATAGAAATAATAATTGACATTCATCGGCTACAATGCAGTCCTATGAATCACACAACTCATGACTCATGTTGAATTGTTGATCATGATTACTTCAATTTTGCTTTTCAATTGATTAAGTATTCGTTCTTTATCTCTGTAACATTGTATTTTATTTTGTGTACAATTGAATCAAAACCTCTTGTTCTCCAAATTTTAATAATAAATTTAAATATTTTTTTAGGGTATAACCATCAATATATATAAGTTAAATCTACTTGAATCAAAATCAGGAATACTTCACTTCAAAACTGATAGCACAAATAAAAACAAAAAAATTGACCAAAAAAATATATGATACTTAAAATTCAAATCAAACTAAATTAGAAAAAGTATTGATTTAGTTATATTTTTAATTTAAATAAATTTTTGATCAAATCATGAACAATCCCACTTGTGATATGTTTGGCAGAAAATTAATGCCCTTCATATCTTGAGATTTATCATGGCTAGTAATTTTTAAAAAATAATTGAATTGCTCTGATAAATTAACTACATTAAAAATGAAGCATAAATTAAAATTCAATTTTCATAAAAAAGTTAATTTCAATAGTCAAAGTAAGCTAATAGAATTTGGCTTTATTTCACAATTGCATAAAAGGAAAATAATTAAAAATTATCAACTTAAATTTCAATTTGCTTACCATTATTTCATTAAAATATTGGTAACACAATCTTCTTGATTTTT
Source organism: Solanum acaule (assembly GCA_036250505.1). NCBI lineage: Eukaryota > Viridiplantae > Streptophyta > Magnoliopsida > Solanales > Solanaceae > Solanum > Solanum acaule. The sequence goes on along the minus strand of JAJOOR010000562.1, from coordinate 30,218 downwards.
ACTGTAAATGCAAAAGAGGCATAACTAAAATATTTCATTCTATAAGAATGGCTCATCCATCAAGCCACACTTCACACAAAAGAAAAAGAAAAAATGAAACTCATGAGAGCATTGACAGTGATTTTTTTCGTTGCTTTCTTTTTTATGGCCCATTCATGTGGAGATCTGATAAATGACTTTTGTAAAAAGTCCACTAACTATAAATTATGTGTTGATTCTCTCAGAGCGGATCCTAGAAGTTCTTCTGCTGCTGATAAGAAAGGTTTGACGCTTATCATGCTACAACTGTCTTTAGCCAAGGCAAATGACATTTATAATCAAACTCTAATTTTATTGAAGCAACCGATGGAGCCAATTCTCAAGCAATGTATTCAGATTTGTCGAGATAATTATGCTTTAGCTGTGTTCGATCTTAAAGATTCAATTAAATATTTAGATGAAACTGATCTCCATATAGCAAAAACTGATGTAAATTCTGTCATATCTTTTTCAGTCACTTGTGAAGAGTCTTTCACTGAATGGCATCCAATTCGAAAGGACCCATTCAAAAAAAAGAGTGACACTTTTTTTAATTTTAATGTTTTAATATTGAGTTTGTTAGACCTTCTGTGAACTCATATATTAAACAATGAATTATAAAATTTAAAATAGTTTTTTCTTTTTGAGATGTTATTATTGCTTATTGAGTTTGAAAACCTTTTCTCTTTTTGTAAATTCATTTATTAATCAATTATTTGTTGGTAATGCTATCTACATCTTAATTAATTTTTTGGATAGTTATCACTTTCCACCAACAACACTTATCATATAGTTTAGCTCATTGAGCTTAGAATATATAAAAAGAAATCATCTAGTATTGTTATTTTGTTAAAAATTAAATTTAAAAATTTATGATTGAACACTCATTTTATTAATCATTAAACCACACTCTTGAATACAATTTATAGAATATACTAGCAACAAATTTGAAAATTGTTAGTATAAATTTGGGAGTTATTAATTAAGAAAGATTCCTTACCTCCTTTTTTTTTTTCTTGGTTACTCACTCGGTGTATAATTGAAGAAGTTTATTTCTTTTATTTTAAATATGTTTTTAAGTTATAATTTGGCATCTAAGAGTGATGTTGATATAATTACCAACAAAGGTTGTAATTGTAACATCTCGTACTTTGAAAAGCCAACTAGAGATTCGTTCAAGTTAAACTTCAGTTTTTAGTTTTGGGTCAACTTCAAATGGCCATAACTTTAAGCACATAAAGAGTTAGGTGGCCCATGAGGTATCAAATCGAAGGTCTTTGAGTCCTCTTTCCAACGCCGCCGAGTTTGCTAAATTCCAAGCTTGAATGAAGGAGTTATGTCTGTTCAAGTGCAGCCTCTCTAGTTAATGCATTTCATCCGTTTTAAAGAGGGGTATTTTGGTCTTTTCCCTACCCCACTTGGTCAAAAACGTTTTTCTCACCCAAATAGGGGTCTAACCTGATTGTGATCAGTTTTCATTCATTCCTAAACACTTAGAAAGTTAGGGCAAAGTTCAATAGGAGAACAGAGAAGGTCTTAAGAGTTCATCAAGAAATTTGGGGAAATCGCCAAGAACTTAGTTCTTTCGAGGTATGTAAGCTTCCATAGTGTTGGGTTTTTTCGCCCTCACGCCAATCATGTAAAGTTTTACTGTAACACCTCAGATTTGAGAAAATGGAAAAAAATTGGAGCTTTTCAGACCTGGTGCAAGAACAACAGAAGCCACCGACGGTCTGTACGTGGTCTGACACACGATCTGTAGGTGGGGTCCATTGTTGAGCACCAAATATTTATGGTCTCAAATCCCACCCACAGTCGACCAGTACGGTCTATGGTTGGACCTACAGGCCATAGGTCTGACCATAGGTGAGGGTCAGTAGCCAGTTAGAGGGAAATTGCTGTCGGGTCAACTTCTTATGGTCATCACTCTTAGAACAAATGGAACTAGGTGGCCCATGACCTACCAAATGATAGATATTTGAATCCTCTCTCCAACGCCACCGAGTTTGCTAAAATCCCATCTCCGATAAAAAGTTATGCTTTTTTTGGTGAAGCTCTCAGGGTCAGGCAGATCATGAACGACGAACCAATAAACGATGGCCGGTAGGTCAAACGACGGACCGTCGTTCCCTCCGTGGATGGGCTTCGCCAGAATTAAGTCAGGATCATTTTGGTCCTTCCCCTATGCGTTGGGTACTTAAACTATGTCTTTTGATCCCTAAACTATGTAGTTTTGGTTGGTTTAAGCCTAGTAACTTAGTCAGATCTTTCCCTAAGTGATTCATTCACTAAAATTTCATCAAACTTAGAATAAAAGAGGAGAAAAGAGGCGACCCAAACCCTTCCAAGAACGCAACAAGTTTTCTTCAATTCCAACCCCGAAATCGAAAGATTTCTCCGTGAATTTTGTCACCAGGTATGTGATATTTCACTAGTGGATTCCTTTCTTCCACTAGTGGATTCCTTTCTTCCACTTGGTCCCTAGAATTCAGTCAGATTCTTGATTCCCTTTATCTTGTTTAGACCTAGAGTTTCTAGAACTTTATATGATTGTTGCGATTTAGCTGTTGTAGTATCCTTAATTAGATTATCATGGTTTCATAACATTGTTGCCTAGTTCCTTGCATGAAATTCAGAACCCTAGTTGTGTAGATTCGTTTAGTTAATGAATTACACTAGCCAGGTCAGATAAACAGATATACATGCTCCAGTTAAGAATGTTTCATTGTCAATATTTAAATGTTGCATTCTTAGATCTGCATGTCAGAACATTTGTCACGACCCGAGTCTACACCCTGGACGTGGTCGGCACTCAACAACCATTGTTGGTCCCCAAGCGAACCCTCATCTTGGCTGACTACAAGCGGAAGACTAACTTAAGCATGCAAAAGCTTAAAACAGAATAAAATTCAATAAACTCAACCTTTCAAAACTGTAACTCAAATGAACAACTTAGAATAAAAATAATATATTTAACCCGCCATAAAATAGGCAACTTAAGTCTTTAAAACATTTAATAAAATAAATGAATAATACAGACTTCTCAACTATACTGACTATATATGAAGCCTCTAACTGATAAAGATGGAAATCGAGACAAGACCCACGACATCTGGACTAAACTGAAAAGTAAATGAAATCCTCCGGAAACAAGGAGGCTCACCATAGCTAACTCAAACTCCTGGATGTATCAACGAATCTCCTGTTGATGATCCCGAATACCTGTGTCTGCATCACGAAAAGATGCAGGCCAAATGGCTTAGTACGTGGAATGTACGAGCATGTAAAGGGGATTCTAAAACATAAACATAAGCTTGAAACTTGATAAAAAGGAAACATACTTACCTCTTCTCAAACTTACTCAACTCAAGGAATACTCAAGGATACTCAAAAGTACTCAACTCAAAAGTACTCAAGGATAAGATACTCAACTCAGAGATTAGATACACAACTCACAGATATGATATTCGACTCTGGGTACTCAACTCTGGATACTCAACTCAATATAAAGCAACAATACACATGCAATATATGGAAAGCTTTATAAAACAACAAAAGCAACTTAGTTCGTTAAAGAAAATGCAATAACAAACTCAACTTTACTTATATAATAAAGTAATATAATTTTTGTGGGAGATTCTCTAACCGACAACCACCATTATGAGCCTAAGTGGTGATACATCATTCTTACCATCACGCTGCCAGACTGTCCTATACTTTGCCGCGTCATAAAGAACTACTTAACTTAATGGATCCACTAGCTTAACTTATGTGATCATCTAAAAAACATGACCTATTAATACCCATGATGGCTACATGGTTTATAGAGACTTGAGTTAATATGAACTCGCATCTTCATATCGGTGCTCAATACTACTCCCAAAAATATACTTAGCTCATATGTTTTTAAAACAACTTCTTTCTTTGGTTTGAGATAATTACTCAAAACTTAGCTTAAAAGCTCTCTTGGAATCGATGTTCCCTTTCTTGCTCAAAACTCTTTTAGAAATCTCAGTTTCCTCTCATCTTAAATGTGAAAACATTTACTCTTGGGAATACTTAGTTCCCATATATCATTTTAAAGAAAATGAACTTTACTCTTGCTCTTTACTCAACTTCAAAGCTTAAGTCTTAAAACAAAGTTTAAACATTTGTAAAAGACTTCTTAAAATATGGTTCACGCCGAATTATGGACTTGAACAACTCAATGCAAGGTTTTCAATAACCATAGATAGACTCAAATACTTGGAACTCAAGAACTTCAATGATACTACTAATTTCAAGAATGCTCAACTTAGAGGGTTCATGTGGAATTATGAGCATGAACTACTCAACTCAAGGACTCAAAGATACTTCTCATCTCAAGATTGTTCGACTTATAATGTTCATACGGAATTATGGGCATGAACAACTCAACTCATGGACTTCATGGGTAATAGGTAATAGCCCCATGATTAGGATTATAATCTCGGAAGGATTAGGAACTCGATACTTAAGACTTAGAAATTGAAGATACTACTTCTTTCAAAGATACTAAACTAATGGAGTTCATGCGGAAGTTATGGGCATGAACGACTTGACTCAAGGGTCAAAATATCAATAAGGAACTCAGGTATTCGATTCTTCTCATTCTCTTACTTACTTCATCAAAACGTAGTTTAAATCAATAGTTAATCTCAAAGGGTTCACAATCAAACTCAAACGTTTTCTTGAACTCTACCCTTAACTCTCTCTTGAATGTGAATTATGAATTCAAGAGTTATGGTTCATGATATGAAAGATATAGATGATAGTGTAGACTCGTGAATACATTCTCCTCACTCTCATGCTCACTTACTGGAGTCTTGGAACAAGTTACTAGAAGTTGTAGAAGACTCCACAAAAGGACTCAAAGGGACTTTCTTAGAATGTTCGAAAGAATTCTCAAAACTTAACTCTTAACTCTACCTTGAATTTGATTCAAGGTAATGATCATTTTAGGAATGATTTTAGGTGTTTAGAAGTAGCTTAGAGTAGTTAGAATCGAAAAAGAATGAAGGTACGCTACGAAAGAACTCAAACGGAGCAACTGATTGCAAACTGGACGGGGCAGGTGACCCTGGGGCTATGGGTGGCGCGGAGCGCCAGCCCCTAAATTCAGAGCCTACTTTGGGGTGCTCTGTCTGGCGTGACACGCCAGGACCCAACCCAGAAAACCCGACGAATTTCTTTGCTCATTTTCTCACCCTAACTCGCCTAGAATCGAAAGATTTCTTCCCCAATCACTTGTATTCGATTACTTAACATAATTACACTCTAATATACTCAAAACAACACTCAAATAACTAAATTTCATCACAAGAAATCATCAAAACCCCAACACAACAAGATTTAGAATGAACTTCAAGAACATCTATCAAGAACTTAAATCCTTCAACTTTTTTAGAACGAAACTTCGCTGAAAATAACATGTTTGGCGTGTGGGTGAACAAACCCAATACTATGGAAGCTTACATAACTCTTAGGGATCAAACCCATGGCGAAAATTCGCAACAACACGCAAGAATCTCGACGAACGCTTGATCCTCTCCTCTTTTCTTCTCTTTTCTCTTCTTTTCTCTTCTTTTCTCTTCTTGAACTCTCAACTAAAACCCTAGGCATATTTTAGGATTATAAAAGTGAACCTAATAGTATTAGACCCTTCAAAAATTACTAAAAATGAATTAAATCTGATTTGGTAAGGAAAAGACCTAAATAAATACCCCTTACTATTTTCGGTTAACTTTCCTTATTTGGACAGCCTGACTTCAAAAGGGGATATCTCACTCATCCGAACTCAAAACTTAGCAAACTCGGTGGCGTTGGAAAGATAATTTAAAGATCTTTCCTACGGTATCTGGTAGTACACCTAACTCATCCTGATCTAGGCTTTATGGGCGTTTGAAGTCAACCCAAAACTCATACTTAGCTTAACTTGCAAAAGTTCAGATTTTGCTATTTCCAATTTAGTTCTTTTTCGAACTCAAAGTGCTATATCTAGTGAACTGACCTTGATACTTAATAAATTTTTAATTACTTGGTAAAATCTCACTCACTATGAAGAACGGTTCGAGTCTTAGTTCGAATTTTTTTTTCTGGGTGTTACAACATTGAGCTATCCAATATTTCAGTTATGTTGTTTATACACATTCGAGTTAGGAGTAGGCTTAGACTGAGTTGGACTAGGGTTCAGCGTACCCTCATAGTCCCAGAACTACGTGCCCCTGTAGGCTTATAAATCTCCTTTGTTGGGCATCAAATTTAGTGATCACGCAGTCAAGTCTTTATACCCCTGACAAGGTATATTGGGTCCTCTCGATGGGCGTATACATCGGACTCCACGTTTAGCTCACGTGGTTTTATGTCGGCTAATAGTAGCTCCCACAGTCAAACTCTAGTGCATTCGACCAGGTTTTTAGTTATATTTCAACATTCAATCTCAGTATGTCATGTTCAAAATTAGTACTTGGTCATTACATTTAGTTCAGTCTTCAGAATATTCCAGTATTTACATTCAGTTGAGATTATGTTATTGCACAGTATGCTTTTTTCGGTTATGTATTTTATTCAGCTATACTCTATATCCTGCATGCTCAGTGCATTGCAAGTACTGACACATACTCTGCACTACATCCTATCATGATGTAGGTTCAGGTACTCAGCATCCAGATCACGCATAGATCGGTTCCCGATCCGCATTTCAGTAGTTTCAGTGGTGAGTCCTCATACTTCGACGACAATAGACATGTTTTGTAGATTTAGTATTTTATTTCAGTTTCAGTTTTACTAAAGTTAGCTGGGGGCATGTCCTAGCAATTCTAGTCATTAGAGGCTTTTTCAGACATAGTATTAGATTCAGTTTTAGTTTTGAGCTTGATCTTCCAATTTTTATTAAACTCATAGTCTTTTATATAGTCAGATTAGTATTGGGTGTTCCCCACTTTCAGTTAATTATGGTTTTAAGCTTCAACATAGTATATTTTATTCAATAATCTTTTAGTATGCTTATGATATGCCAGCTCAGGGTTAGCTTGGGGTCACTCGTGATCCTAGGTCCTGTGTTTACGTCAAGGGGGTAGCCTCGGGGCATGACATTACCTATGAATTCGTTCTTGAAGTTGATTGATTGATTCTTGAGTTTTAGCTAACAATGGAGGTCTTTGAGTTCTTAAAGTGAGGGTTTTGCGAATGAGTTGAGTCTCTTGACAGATTTTTTTGTGGGTTTCATTGAAAATGTATTGGTTTTATGAAATTTTATGAATTTGGGCAATGTAATTATATTTGGTATGAACTGAATTGAGTTTGGGAAAGAAAGAAAAGAACGGCCAAATAATTGAGCCCAGGGCCACGTCGCGGAGAAGTTTTAAATTTCCACCTATAGATGATCACCCCTCTTCATGTCACAGAGAGGATACGAAGTCCTTTGTATCAAAAATCTTTTCTCGACCAAAAATAAAATTCCTTCTTTGCGTCGCGCTAGTGCCTCTTCAAATCATATTTTTGCTCTCTTATTATTACTAACTATCTAAGCCTTCATCAATCACGGAGAGATCCTATATTCTAATCATAGCTCTTAAATTCACATTTCAAAGCAAGGTAAAGTTAAGAGAAAAGTTCAAGAAAGTCCTATCAAGTCATTTTGAGAAGTCTTTTGCAATTATCTCAATTTGTTTTTAAGACTCGATTAAATGAGTATGAGGATGAGGAGAATTGAGTTTCATGTTTCAAAATGAGCATAAGAGAACTAAGTATTTCCCAAGTATGTAATAATTTCACACTTAAAAGAGAGTAACACTGATTTCTAAATGAGTTTATGATGAGTCTTGAGCATTACCTCTTTTAAGAGGATATTTTGAGTAATTATCTCAACTTGAGGAAGAGTTAAGTTTTAAAACATCTGAGCATGAGTTATATATAATTGGGAGTAGTATTGAGCACCGATATGGGGATGAGCTTAGACAACTCAAAAATCTCATAACCCATGAGCCGTGGGTGGACTCACGCCCCATAGGTGGGGGTCGTGAGTCAAGGCTAGGCCTCCCCCAAATCTCCAAGTTTTAGTACCAAACCACGCCAGTGCAGTACGCTCTATAGACCCACTCACGCCCCGTGGATGGGGTCTCACGAGTGAGGCATGCACGTTGGCCAAGATGACAAGCCCCAGACCCAACCCACGAGTGACCAGTACGGTCTATGGGTCCATCCACGCCCCGTGGGTGGATGGGTCGTGGATGGGGTCTGAAAAACTATCATAAGCTCGGCCAAAGGTGGGGTATTTAAGGTAAATTATATTTTTATTATTCAAGGGTGGGGGTGGTTTACATTAGTTATTTAGTCATATATAAGTAGTTATTAACTATTAACTACCTATTTAACTCCTCATAACTCACAAGACTCAAACTAGGAACTACCTCTCCTCTCCAAAAATTCTCTCTCTAAGACTCCATTGAAGAGCAAGAACAAGGTCAAGCTAGGGGTTCAAGAAAAAGCCTTTCTCCTCCAATTTCGTATGGAATTCAACCTAAGGTATGGATGCTTTTCATCTTTGGGTAGCTATCACCCAAAGAGCCCCTTCAAACTATGTTTTTAATATTCCAAATTCCCCAAACCTAGGGTTTTCAATCTATGTCATGGGTCTTCTTCCAAAACATTTGCCATTGTTTAATTATGGTCTATTATGGTTGATTATGATGATTTATGGTTTGAATGTTGGAGTATTGTTGAATTATGATGAAAATCTCCCTTGGACCCATGATTCCCCCTTCTTCCTAAATTGTGAACTATGGTATGGCTTGATTGATGATGGGAGCTTGGTAATTGATTATGTTTACATTGATTAAGTTGTTGAATCATGATTCCCTCTATCTAAAGTGGTAATTCTATAATTTAGGGTTGATCTTGATTCATTGCCTTGAAGGGCAACTTGTTAGGGTTTTTACATATTGATGAGGATTGTATATGAACTTGTGATTCGCTTAGGTAGTGATGATCCTATGACTATTGTGTAATTATGGTATTGATGCATGATCCTTCTTCCCTATACCCTTACACTTGATTATGCATGAAGTATGTATGTATGTTTATGATAAGCTTGTTGTGTTGATTGAAAGGTCATTCTCATGAACACACTATGAATATGATGTGAAAGGTTTACTCACATGTTGATGATTCTAAGGTTGAAACGACATTCTCACCTAATGAATCCATGAGCTATTATGATACCATGTTGACTTGAATACTTAAGTGCACTCTTTCATGAACATGAACTTAAGTAAAGACTTAATGTGACTTTTAAAGGGAATTATGTTTAGCACCGAGTAGATACAAAAATGAGATGGAAGCTTTTACGTTAGAAAGTTTAGCCTCCCAATGTAACTTATCTCATGAGATGGAAACCTTTTACGTTAGTATTCCGAGTTACTAGTAGCAATCTCCTTATCCCATAACTATGTGCCCACATAGGTCTTTAGCTAGTGGATCCACCTAAAAGGTAAATATGTTAGTTCTACATTAGGCAAGTAGGACACCTCTTTTCGGTGTGGGGTAGAACATCGGATACCATGTAGCTCACATGGTTTATGTCGGTTAATGCTAATTTCCCTATATGATACGAACATGAACTATGATAAAACACAAACTTTAATTATGACTTCTTAAGAGGTACTACTTAGTATGAGTGGGGGTATGGTACTCCACTTGTGCATTGCACAAGTAGACTGTGAGAGGGGTTATGATGAGATTCAATTATGTTATGAAGACTTATGGATTATGTATGTAAGATATGTTTGGATGTTAAGGTTGACTTTACTTATTGCAAGTTATGAACATGAATAACTCCTTACTTATGTATGTTAGCTAAGGATGAGGCAAAAGTAAGATATGTATGTTGTTGGTGACCTAAATGTGATACTTAGCATTTGGTAGGGTTATGGGATCTTACCTTTGCATTGCACTAGTATAGCCTAGGGTTACTTATATGTTGGTTTGACTTATGTTTCTTCATAAATGTGCATAATGGCTTTCAAACTTGATAAACGCATGATTTCAACTAAATGTCCCTTTTATGCATGTTTCAAGGATTTTTATGCCTGGCTTCCATACTTAGTACATTATTTGTGCTAACCCATATTTTTACATTTACTATGAGTGTAGGTTCCGGTCGTTGAGACGTATTTCTTCTTTCATTTGAAGCTTGGGTTGACTATTCTCTAGGCTTGATGAGTCCTCATGGTTCGAGGACAAGATGTTATTCTTTTCTAGCTTCTATTGTACTTTCTATTTTTGAGACCTTATTGATGTAAAGGGCTTTGACCCTAATTGTATTCTCTATTGTTCTAGATGGTGAATGAGACAAGGTCTAGATTCTTATATTCGTTTATGAAAAAGAAGTTGACTTCGATTGTAAAAGTTTTAAATTTTCCGCATCATTTCTATGACTTTATGTGTACTATTATGCTAAGGGCTTGTATGAGACCCCTTCGAGGTCAAGTACGTCGTGTTACGTCTAGGGGGTACCCCTGGGTCGTGACAACCCTGACAAGGTATATGACAGTTCTGGTAGCGTTGGTAAGACGTTGTATCATCACATATCTCATAGTGATGGTTGTCGATTAGAGAATCTCCTAAATAAGAGCAAAGAGTTTATTATTGTATTTTTATACATATTTAGTTGATACTTACTGTGTTAAAAGTTTTATACATTACATCTTATTATCAATGCTTTGATATTGAGTTGAGTTGAGTTGAGGTGAGTATGTCTTCCCTTTCTATTTGTTCAGCTATATATGCATGTTTCAGTTTTTCCCTTACAGGCTCGTACATTCAATGTACTGACGTCATTCGACTTGCATCTTTTCATGATGCAGATACAAGTATTTTGGGTCATCAACAAGCACTCTGTTGATACCACTTGTATTCCAGATAGTTTGGTGAGCAGGCATACATTTAGAATAAATAAAAAAAAAGAAGCAATATAACAAAAAATATATTGTATTCCACATCATCCCCACAAAATAATATTATGTACTACAAAAGTTGTAACTAAACAAAAATTATGCTGTATTGCACACAATCAGCTGCAAAGATACTATTATGAACTACTAACTTTGTATCCACTTCCGAGGATGAATACAATTTGATGACATAAATACAAAACTAATATGCATACAAATAGAAGAAATACATAAATATGTTGTATCCAACAGAATCCCAACAAAATGATATTATGAGCTACAGAAGTTGTATCCAATTCATAGTACGACAACAAAATGAAGATAAATTTATAAAATTTGATGGCATACAATTAGAATGAATACAAAATTTATGTATAAAACCAATGAAAAACTGTGATCAATACACTTTAGTTTAGTTATGAGTTGTATCCAAACATAAGTAAAACAAATTTACAAAAGGGAACACTTATTATATTTCCAGATTATTTAAATTTGAAAGGGAACAAGGGAATACATATGCACATAAAGACGAAGAGCCTATCGTTTCCTTTTCTTTTCATTGTTTGTGTCCTTGCTCTTGATGATGTTTATATTCTGTAATTGAGGAAGGTTTTGCATACGGATAAGGTCATGTAGATGCTTAGATCTGCTTTCTTCCAACTTTCTAGCCGTCGATCCTACATTATCGACTTGTCCTTGAGTGATACAAAGATCAAAAGACGAAAAATCGCTAAAAAGTCGATCATTACATGATATACTTCTTGGAGTCCTCTTTGAGTCCGTCATTAGAGAGGAATTTTGAGTTTTTCCATATCAAAAACCCTAATCGAAAATAGAGAATTTACAAAGCAATTATACAAACAAATATATTGAAAGGTTTAAACAGATGCAAATCAGTAAAATACATAAAAATCGAAAAAAGATACATACCTAAAATTAATGAGATTGTTGTGAATATTTTTTGGGAGATTTTTATCAATTTATGAAAATAATCGAAAAAACGTCACATATAAAAGAGAGAAACGGGGGAATGAAAATTGAAGAACAATAGAGGAAGGGAATTGGATGAGTGAGATGTTTTTTTGTTTTGAAATAATTATAAATTGGAGAGAGAACGTTCGTTTGGCTGAAAGGTATTGTTGCAATATTTTTGCAAGACGTGGGCCTTAAAGGAAAATAAGGAATTAGAATTGGATGCATTTAATTTGCTATAAAACTAAAATATTGACCTTTTTAATAATTATTTTGAAGTGTAGCTGTTTTAAATAAATATGTTAGGGATTTTGACTAGTTAGCTAATTTTTCCTTAAATTAATTGGGTGGGTCAGGTTTCAATTCAATGCAGGAAAGTATATTCATTAAATTAATTGGGTGGGTCAGGTTTAATTAAATGGGTCGGATAGAGTATTAAATCTGAAGTAAATTTAAAATTATAACAAAAATATATCCATGTAGGGGTCATGTAGATGCCACATAGGATAACAAAAATGGTGACATGATACTTAATTGTCCAAGGGCACATATGTGCCTAAAGTTAGATCGCAATGGCAGATATGTCAAAAAAAAAATGACGAAGGATAAATGTAACCATTTACTAAAAGTACAAATGTAAATATGACCTTTTTCCACTAGTTAAATTGACATATTTCAAGTGTTTTGAATTAAAATAATTTTTCGATTATTTGGGTTGGATGTAAAAAAAAAAAAACATTATTAATTACTTTTTTTTAAAGTCAAATTAATAACAAAAATAGTCATAAGTAAATTCCTTAAATTATGACTTATGCACATATAATCATAAGTCATAAGGTTATTTAACGAACAAAAAAGGAGAATACATAAATTATATAAAATAATATTAGAAATCAATCTTTTTTTTAATCTCAATTTATATGGCATCTTATAAAATAACTTAATTTTGAAACTTTTGATTTTTATATCTAATAATCATAACTTTATTGTCATACAAATATTTGAAATAACTTTGACATGATTTTTTAAAGAAAAACAATTACAATTTCTTGTGCAATCAAATATGTAACTATAAAATGGAAAAGAAAGAGTATTTCAATATGATACATTTAGTTTATAAATTATTAGAGATTTAACTTTTAGGTAATACTCCTAAAGTAGCTCATTATGAATAGATTTAGAAGAAAGTATAACATATAATTTCATTTGAACTTGTTAAGAAACTGATTAAAGTGGACACTACATAGTCATTTTAGATTCAATTAAATGCTGCAATGGAATGTCTGGACCTTGAAAATTGATGTGACCTATGATAGTTGTCTGATAACTCACTCTCATTAAATAAAAAAATAAATTGATGTATTTAATATAGTATAACACTCAAATTTATTCCTAGTGTTGCACTTAGTAAATGTGTTATTGAGTAGCAAAGAGTAGAGACTATTTCGTCCACATAGTTTTGTCCTGGTCCTTATTGTTACTTTTTATAATTCGTCTGTACAGTTTGTTATTTTTATAAATAATACTTATAGTTTTCAATTTTATATATAATTTTAATTTAATTGTAACATCTCGCAATTTGAAATAACTAGGAAGAAGCTAATAATTGGAAATAGTCATTTTCGGAAATAATGAAAAATCTGAAAATTTGTTTAAGTTAGGAAAAGTGAGTTTTTGGTCGACTTCAAACAGCCGTAACTCCTAGCTCAGAATGATTTAGGTGTACTTCAAGATATGGTTGGAAATCTCTTGGAATAATCTTTCTAACGCCACTGAGTTTGCGCGATTCCGAGTTCATATGAGTGAGTTATGCCCTTTGGAAGTTGGGCTATTCAAATAAGGAAATGTCCAATCCGGATTTTTGAAGGGTATTTCAGTCCTTTCCTTATCCAATTAATTAAATTCGTTTTAGTGAATTAATTAAGGGTCTAAACTGAACTTGGTCAGTTTTACACTTTTGGAAAAGAGTTAGGGTTTTAGAGAAGAGGAAAGAAGAGGAGAAAAGAGAAGGAGAAGCAAGGAAATCATCAAGTTCGTCAAGTTTAGCTTGTGGATTTGTCGGGGGTGATCCCTACAAGGTATGTGAGATCACATAGCGTTGGGTTAGTTCACCCACGTGCCAAGCATGTTTAATTCAGCGTATTTTCGTCCTAAAAAGATTGAGAATTTGATGTTCTTGAATTGATTTCGTTTTTGAATATGAGTTGAGATTAAGGAGTTTCTTGATATTAAAGTGTTGATTCCTTGAGTTGTATGAGTTAGATTTTGTGTATATGCCTTGGGTATCTGATTCTAAAGTGAATTTGAGAAATAGACGGCTAGGAAGGTACGAAGTGACTCGACTCTAAAGGAGAGGAAGGAGGCCATTGGATGAGGTTACTTCGTTCCTCAACTCTTTGAATTTCATTCTCCCGGGAATTCGGGTTGCAACCAAAAACGAAACTTGGTAGTACTCTAATCAGCTGTGATTCCTCTTGTTGAAAAGAAAGATGCATCTCTTTTTTCTTCAAAAGTTGCCGTGCATTTCTTTTTCTCTGGATCGATTCAATCAATGAGAACCACAACGAAATGCTTCTGGCATGCCAAACAAGGTAAGCGATCGATTCTCTTTCCCAAAGTCAAATGCTACTGTACTGAGCCAAAGCTTCATGCCCTTCTTGAATTGCAATCATTGAGTTCAGATTCAGAGCTGACTAAATGGCTTCATCTTAATGAATAGAAGAATTCCCTCTTAAGGTTGGTTAAGGGGGAACTTCTGTCAATTCCATGACTTGACTGACTTCAGACTGGAATGAACCATCCAAGAAATCTTTCGCTCTAAGTAAGGTGAATCGATTAAAATTGATTTAAGATCAGAAAATGAGACCAAAAGTTCGTCAGATTTTTGCCTAAGGAACAGGTGGCGCGACGCGCCCCCATAGTGCCCAGAAGGTTGGGGCAGCGCGCCAGCAGTGCGCTAGATTTGAGCCCCAGTAAGTTGGAGCTGGCGCGGCGCGCCCAAATCGTCGTTTTTCACCAGTTTTCGTCGTTTAGCCTATTAGTCCTTCTAAAGTGTACTAACACTTTCCATTGATTCTAACTACTCTAAGTGACTTCTAAACATCTAGAAATCATCCAGAAACATGAATCATAACCTTGAATCCATAAATTCAAATTCAAGGAAAGTCAAGAGCCAAGTCTAGGAAGTTCTTAGAGTCTTTTCAAGAAGTCTTTTGCAAATACTTTTAACTTTGTTTTAAGACTTAAAGTTCAAGTTGAGTAAAGAGTAAAGAGTGAAGATGGAAGTTCTTTTCTTCAAAAGTATTAGGGGACTATGTATTCCCAAACGATTTAAAATGTTTTCACATTTAAACAAGAAAGGAAACCTCGATTTCCAAAGAGCCTTCGGGCTAGTTTTCAGAAAAGAGTAATCGCTTTCTAAATGAAGCAAGAGATGAAACTTTGATTTCCAAGATAGCCTTTGAGCTAAGTTTTTGAGCACTAATCTCAAATCAAAGAAAGAAGTATGTTTTTAAACATAAAAGCTAATATTATATTTTTGGGAGTAGTATTGAGCACTGATATGGGGGAGAGTTCAGACAACTCACAGCCCCTATAAACCATGTAGTCATCATGGGTAGAAAAGGGTCATACTTTTTAGATGAACACTTAGTGTTTTTTTAGCATAGACTAGTGGATCCACTTAGTAGTTCAGGTTCTATACCATCGGCAAGGTATAGGATGGCCCTGGCAGCGTGGGGCCAAGAAACGATGTATCATCACTATAGTTCTTAAGTGATGGTTGTCGGTTAGAGAAACTCCCACAGCAGTGTTTTGTATTTTTATATACATCAGAAATATTTATATTTTCATATACAAACAGAGTTCATATTGTATCTTTGCATACATACAGAGTTATTAATGTATTTCTAAATACACAGAGTTGACATCATGTTTTAAACAACTTTTCCTTATATTGCACTTGTTTTTAAACTGCTTTATATTGAAATGAGTTCAATAAGTTGAGTTAAGTTATTCAGGAGTTGAGTAAAGCCAAGGTAAGTGTTTTTTTCAGATCCTTTTCAAGCTTAAGTTATGTTTAGCATTCCAACTCGCATACTCGTACATTCAATGTACTGATGTCAGTTGGTCTGCATCTTATTATGATGTAGACGCAAGTAGCCAGGATCAACATCCAGCGCATCGTTGATCCAGTTGAGCTTCAGAGTTGTTGGTGAGCCTCCTTGCATTCCGGAGGATCCCCCTTTTTCATGAATTTATCATTTTAGCTCATTAGGATGTCGTGGGCCTGTTCCGACATCCATCTTAGTTGTTTAAGAGGCTTCATAGATAGTCAGTCAGATGTTAATTCATTCGTCATCATTTTGTTATTGGCTTATGTTCAGATTTTAGTTGCCATTTTGGCTAAGTTAAATGTTTATTTTTTAAAAACATTATGAGTTCAGTTTGAGACATGTTGAGTTATCTTGTATTTGGATTCTCTTTCTTATGTCTATGTCTTCTGCTGAGTAAGTAAGCCAGACCAAGGGTTCACTTGGGGCCAATAATGGTTCTCGAGTGCCGCCCACGTCCAGGGTGTAGGCTCGGGGCGTGATATTAATAGCATAAGATGATTTTAGTAATTGGTACAACTAAAAAAAGAATTAGAAAAATTATCAAATTGAATTTTAATGTTAATTAATTATAAAATTTTACATTATAGATGTTCATATTAATTATATTTCTAAATTGTTTTTGTCACCTCAACACCTAAAGCTATATTTGTTTTACTTTAAACTAGTTAAGAAATGTAATAGATCCGAGAAAGAAATGGTGTGTAATTGAGGATGAGTTTGTCACGACCCGATCTACACCCTGAGCATGGTCGGCACTCTAGAATCATTGTTGGCCTCCAAGCGAACCCTCATCCTGGCTAACTACAAGCGGAAGACTAACTCAAGCATACAAAAGCTTAAAACAGAATAAAATTCATTGAAACTGAAATACATAGCTTTAACTCAAATGAAAAATTCTGAATAAAATAATATATTCAACTCGCCATAAAATAGGCAACTTAAGTCTTTAAAACATTTAACAAGATAAATGAAACAAACTTCAAATGAAAAACTCTGAATAAAATAATATATTCAACTTGCCATAAAATAGGCAACTTAAGTCTTTAAAACATTTAACAAGATAAATGAAACATACTTCTAAAACTCTACTGTCTATTTATGAAGCCTCTAAATGACAAAGATGGAAGTCGGGACAAGACCCACGACATCCTGACCAAACTGAAAAGTAAATGAAATCCTCCGGAAGCAAGGAGGCTCACCATAGCTAACTCGAACTCCATGTATTATCAACGAAACTCTTGTTGATGATCCTAAATAATCTGCATCATGAAAGGATGCAGACCAAATGGCTCAGTACGTGGAATGTACGAGCATGTAAGGAGAATTCTAAAGCATAACATAAGCTTGAACTTGATAAAAAAGGAAACATACTTACCTCTTCTCAAATTTACTCAACTCAAGGATACTCAAAACTTACTCAAACTTACTCAACTCAGAAGTACTTAAGGATAAGATACTCGACTCAGTAATAAGGTTCTCAACTTAGCATTTTCAACTCGAAAGACTCAACTCATGATACTTAAGGATAAAATAATAGTAAAAGATGCAATATATATATATATAGAAAGCTGTAAAACTGTGGATAGCAACTCACTGTATTGAAAAAAATACAATAATACTCAATGTGTATGTAAAAAGACAATATAACTTTGTGGGAGTTTCTCTAACGACAACCACCACTATGAGCCTAAGTGTTGATACAACGTCTTTCCCACACTACCAGAACTGTCCTATACTTTGCCGTCATATAGAACGCCTTAACTAAGTGGATCCACTAGTCTATGCTAAAAAGAAGTAAGGATTCATCTAAAAAGTATGATCCATTCTACCCATGATGGCTACATGGTTTATGGAGACTTTGAATTATCTGAACTCAAACTCGTACCCATATCGATGCTCAATACTACTCCCAAAATACTCAGCTCATATGTTAAACAAACAAAACTCTTTCTGTGGCTTGAGATAATTACTCAAAATCTTTCTCTAAAAAGAGATGTTACTCAACTGCTCAAAACTCTTTTGGAAATCTCAGTTTCCTTCTTTTTTAAATGTGAAAACATTTACTCTTGGGAATACTTAGTTCCCATATATCATTTGAAGAAAATGAACTTTACTCTACTCTTTACTCAACTCAAAGCTTAAGTCTTAAAACAAAGTTAAAACGTTTGTAAAAGACTTCTCAAAATAAAGTTCATGCCGAATTATGGACATGAACGACTCAATTCAAGGTTTTCAATAACCATAGATAGAACTCAATACTTGGAACTCAAGAACTTCAATGATACTACTCATTTCAAGAATGCTCAACTTAGAGGGTTCATGCGGAATTATGAGCATGAACTATTCAACTCAAGGACTCAAAGATACTTCTCATCTCAAGACTGTTCGACTTATAAGATTCATGCGGAATTATGGGCATGGACAATGCAAATCAAGGACTTCATGGGTAACATGTAATAGTCCCATGATTAAAAATATAATCTCAAAGGGGATTATGAACTCAATACTCAAGACTTAGAACTTGAAGATACTACTCCTCTCAAAGGTACTCAACTGATGGAATTCATGCGGAAGTTATGGGCATGAACGACTCAACTCAAGGATCAAAATATCAATAAGGAACTCATGTATACGAATATTCTCATTCTCATCCTTACTTACTCAAAACTGAACTCAAATCGATGATGGATCTCAAAGGATTCACAATTGAACTCAAAGGCTTCCTTGAACTCTACTCTTACTCTCTCTTGAATGTGAATTATGAATTATGAATTCAATAGTTATGGTTCATGATATGAAGGATCTCGTGATGATAAATTAGAGTCATGAATACATTCTCCTCACTCTCATACTCACTTGTTTGAGTCTTGAAACAAGTTACTAGAAGTTGTAGAAGACTCCACAAAAGGACTCAAAAGGAATTTCTTAGAATGTTCGAAAGAATTCTCAAAACTTAACTCTTAACTCTACTTTGAATGTGAATTATGAATTCAAGGTTATGATTTGTGGTAGGAAAGATATCTTGATGTTTAGGAGTGTTTTTAGATAGTTAAACATGAGAAATGATCAAGAAATCACTGTCTGGGAGCAAGTCCGCGATGCGGAGATGCATTTAAATATTTGGTCGAGAAATAAATTTTGAGGCAGAACGGTCCGTGACCGCTCCGCGCAGCGAAGAAAAATTTTGTGAAATGGGGAGGCAGGTCCACGACGCGGACTGGGTTGCCAGATTCGCTCGACTTTTTCCTTCTTCGTTTTCTAACCCTAATTCGCCTAAATTCGATTTTTTTGCTTAACTTCTATTTAGATTCAAATACTCAGCTCATGTACACTAGAATCTAACTCAAAATAACTTTATAAATCGACGCAATAATCTCAAGAATTCCTAAATCTCAACCCAATTCAAAAACGAAAGTAAATTCAAGAACATCAAACCTTCAACTTTCTAGAACGAATTTAACACTGAAATTAACATGATTGGCGTGTGGGTGAACAAACTCAACACTAAGGAAGCTTACATACCTGAAAGAACTAGGTTCTTGGCGAAATCTTGAATTTCTTGAACGAACGCTTTGATCCTCTCCTCTTTTCTCTTCTTTTCTCTTCTTGAACTCTCAACTAAAACCCTAGGCATATATTAGGATTATAAAACTGAACCTAATTAGATTAGACCCTTAAAACCTTACTAAAAATGAATTAAATCTGATTGGGTAAGCAAAAGACCAAAATACCCCTTACTATTTTCGAGTAACTTTCTTAACTGGACAGTTTGACTTCAAAAGGGCATATCTCACTCATCCGACCTCGAAACTTAGCAAACTCGATGGCGTTGGAAAGATAATTCAAAGACCTTTCATTGTCTATCTTGTATCCCACCTAATTCATCATGTAATAAGAGTTATGGTCGTTTGAAGTTGATCCAAAACTCATAACTTAAGCATAACTTGCAAAATTTCAGATTTCGCTATTTCCAATTTAGTTCTTTTTGGAACTCAAAGTGCTACATCTAGTGACCTTAACACTTAAGAAATTTTAAATTCCTTGAAAAAACTTACTCACTACGAAGGATGGTTCGAGTCTTTGCTCAAAAAATTTATGGGGTGTTACAGTGATCATAATTTGGGGATACTGATCCATTTATTTATATATATATATATATACACGTGTGTGTGTGTTGAACTCCTTCAACATAAGCCACAAGCTTGGTTTAGTGATAAAAGACGTTCAAGATTTTGCAAGGTGGGCATATGTTTGCGTGTTCGAGTCTAACTAAGTAATTTTTTCTCCATACTTTACTCTTCTCTTCATGTTTACATTTAGTTCGCTCATATCAGTTTCTTTTAATTCTTATTTAATCCGATCCATTTATTTTTGGAATTAAGAGCCAACTCAGAACACAGATACTATTGGGACATTCTTTTCTTTTGTATATTCCTCTCACAATTTAAGTTTACGCTTATGTGCATATTATGAAAAATGTGATATTATTTCTCTTTATGCAGCAAAAATACGGATAAATCCAAAAATGAGAACTTTGGCTTTGTAGAAAATTAATTAGTGTCAGAATTAATTTTGAAAATAACTTTTCTAGAATTTATTTATTTTTCAAATTAAAAGTAATTATTTGTCCTAGAAATCAAACCTCGCAAACAATAAACTTTTTAAGATATCTACAAAATGATAAAAAAAAAATTAGATTTAAATTAAATTATGAATAGTAATATTTATTTTATATTCTTAATAAACTGAATATTTTTTGAAAATGTTGAACTTATCAACAAGAATAAATACAAGTCTCAAAAGTGGATCACAACAAGTCGTCTCAAAGGCAAAATACAAGCTAACATATGTACAGAAGAGAGACAGACTGATCCAGGAATTCAAGTGCTCACCCTCGTCTCCAATATCCCCAAGCTAAAAAAGACGGCACGAATGATCACTGCTGGTAGCTGGACTAGGACCTGCATCACGAGAAAATGTGGAGTGTATCATAAGAACCAAAACAAGGTACTCAGTAGGCATCATAGGCGATCAAGCAAGAAAGGTAAAGACAATCAGAAAAGATATAATCTAGACACAACCAGAGGCCAAAGCGGATATGAAAAGAAGGCACACGAGCATACAGAAAGTAAATCTAGGTACAACTAAACTAAACCTAACTGGACCCCATAAGCCCAGAAGGTACACTCGTGCACAAGTTTAAATAAACCAGAATGGGCCCCCATAAGCCCGACAGGTACACATAATAGCTAAGTCTACGAGATAGAAGAGTAATCCACATCCGAATTCAGGACGTCAGTTGGCTCCCAGCCCAAGTAACCAAGAACCAGTCAATTCTCATCCCAACTAGCAAGAGTGACAATCAACTCAATCAGTCAACTCCCAGCCCAGCTAGCAAGAGTGACTATCAACTCAATCAGTCAACTCCCATCCTAGCTAGCAAGAGTCACTATCAACTTAGGCTGCCCAGCCACACAATACACTCCTAGGGGCGTCAACCGCCTAACTAGCAAGAGTGCCTTGGGAGCGTGTCAACTCATAGAGGTTCCCAGATATCCATACCGCCCAACTACCCAACTCACTCCCAGGGGCGTCAGCCGCCCAACTAGCAAGAGTGTCTAGGGGTATTGACTCGAAAGAGGATCTCAAGTAGGCTCCAAGCCATCGTGGATCGACGTCCACCCTCAATGATATCATAAAAGGCTCCAAACCGAAAGCACTCTTATCCTGAGAAAGCACATCACCTTCGGTAATGCATCGGAGCTGCAAAAATAGGGAGAGGAGACAGAAAGTCTAACAAGCAGTGCAAATGCCTCAGCTAAGGCTAATACTATCAGACCTGGGTCTGTTATTCCAGTCTACAAGGACCTAGTCCATCCAAATGATGTCTGATACATACCATAGTCACAAGGTGCATGGGTCTAAGGCAATACTAGTCTATCCTAGACTAATGCCAAATCATGCTCCAAAACAAGTAACCAAACAAGTAAATCACATAGCATGCTACAACACACATACAACCCCCTGCCAGCATGGTAATACCATCAAAACAGTATTAATCAACCATGATTTAGGTATACACCCTCAATTCACACTCATCATCGTGAATTTACACATTCATGCTCAATCTAATCAGAAAGGAAGTCGTAGCCTACTTGTAGGCCGATCGGGCACACTCCAAATCACAAAGATGGAGCTTTTCCCTTCCGAGCGACCTCTGAATGATGCCACACTATCAAAATAGGATCACGACATCAATACATTTGTTTACACACCAAAATCACCCAAAATGGAGATGAATCAATTGTTTGAGTCAAACGGGAATCGTGGGATCTCTGCCAGAAAATTCTGAAATTAATTTCGTCAAAAGGTTCTAATTTATGCCTTGAGCTTATGTCCCAAAATTGAACAAAATTAGAGGCTCAAAAATCATCTAACACAACAACACAACAAAAACTCAACTCCAAGAGAAGGGGAAATAGCTTGCCAAAAATATTCACCTCGAACAAAGTGTCACCGACATAATCCTACAACTCCACCACATAGAACCCGACAATTACGAGCGCGAATCACTTCAAATCACCAAAAATAGAGTTAAAACAAGGAAGAAATTACAATTCTAAAATTATAACTCAAGGTGGTCGTGACCAGCCTTAAATAGGCCTGACGGTTGACAGGTGCGAACGTGGGGAGATCGTGTGAACGCGTGTGCCAGCTGTCGTCCGCGAACACAATGCCTGTACACGAATGTGTCTGATGTCCGCGAACGCGACCATGGGTGCGCGAATGCGGCCATGCCTCAGTTGGCAGCAAAAGGTCTAAGGCCCCGAAACTTCAACGGGGTGCCCCGAACTCGTTCGGAATCCATGCGCGCGCAAATGTAGTATGCTACCCCATCAAAATCGGTATTCCAGGCTCAACAGAATCATCAAAATTTCCATCCAAAGTTGTCGTGATGAAAAGTGGGTCCCACACCCAATTTTTGTTTAAGCCAAATACCACAAAGGGCCATCGAATTAGCTCGAAAGCCTCGTGACCTATACAAAGGGTCGTACTAGACTAAACTCGACATTCTGGAGCTAACTACGCTGCCGAAATTCTCATTCGAGCTCGTTTACTCATAATGTTGACTAAAGTCAAACTTAGACTTCAACTTGAAAGTTAAAACACCTAATCACACAGACTCACACTGAAAAATTTATTCACAAAATGATAACATTATTAAATGACATTCTTACTCCTTTATTTCAGGTAAACTCTGTAATATTAGGTAACAAAGTTCAATAATGATACAATAACTTAAATTAGAAAAAATAATTGTTCCAATATAGAACTTCACATTGCAATACTATAACTTATAGTTTTTTAAAAAATCATACAAACTTAAAATGCTTAAAATGTTGAAAAAAAACTCCTACATAAAAATTGGCTAAGATGTAAAGAATAATATCTAAATTGATACAAACTTATTGAATCATTTTCTAACTAAGCATATGAACCATGATTTGTCTCAGTAAGACAATTTAATCAAGCCTTTGTTTTGAAAAAAATGTTGAAGGACTAAACAATCTCTTTCCTTACTACTTCATTAAATCAATCTAAAATCATAAATACTTTAAATTAGAAAAGATAATTTCAGAAGCTATAAGACATTATGCGTAACAATTAAATACCAACTGGACATTCTATATATATTTTTGTTGAAAATTTTAAAATTGATTCAAAAATTAATTAAGCAAGGTAGAGAAAAATTATGCAAACAGTTAAGTTAAATACTAATTATATCTACAGGAGATCTAAGTAATGTGGAACTGTGGAGGGAGTCCATTTGTCACCGTTTATGAAATTTCTAACGGTGAAATTTGATACGATCCTGGGATCATTAGTAGTTGATGCCCACTTCACACGTCTCCTTATATCTGCACCGACTCCTTTATTCTGGTATTCCAAATAGTATGGCTGAACTCTGGGCCTTCCTTCAAATTCTATCCACCCTCTTGGATTTATCAACATATCTATGTAACTCTGCATAATTATGGTAAGTGAAAAATTTCCCCACGGCCGACCTAAGTACATAGCTACAATGTCCCCCGCATCTGGAGTTTCTAATCGCAACGTGCAATTCTGCAATACGAGTCCTGTTGGTCCATTGTCATTTCTTTGTTGTGCTGTGATGGCGATGTATTGACCTTTCATTGGCTTACGTACTTCAATTAAACAACTTTGAAACACCGCAGTTGCATCACCACAAATGAAGTCGATGGTGCCCAAAATTATACACTCTCTGTAGAACTGATTGCCAGCTTGTGTGTATACGGTGTCTTGAAAACCATCAAATTGACACCTATAGAAGGTGGAGGAGTTACCGGATGCCCTTAAAGCTACTGCTTGATAGTTAGCAGGTCCAGCCGTGTTCCGAAAAGTTATGTCTTGAGCCATGAAGCCTACTCCATCCACCCCTTAAAAGGAAACAAACAAACAATAGTCAGATCAATGATATTAATATATATAATACGTAAACCTAGCAAGACTAATAACATATATTTCTATGGTTAGTTTGAGTTATATATCTCATCAACTTACCCACAGTAGCAGTATAGTACGTTCCTATTCCACCACCATAGCTCTTATTTCCCGATATTATTGTTTTGTCCATTCCTTCTCCAATGAAAATAATGTTCGTTTTCCATGAGTCGATTTGGACATATTCTTCGTAGATTCCTTGTTTGATTAGAATATAGTATTGTGCAATACTATTATTCGGACACGCGGATAGAGCAGCCATTATAGTGTTATAGTTTCCCGACCCATCCTTGGCTACTATAACATTTGGAGGATGTGAAACAAATTGACATCCTCCGCATTGTAATATAGATAGTAAAAACATAACGATAGTCAGAAATTTTACGTTACGAAAATTGAATAAACGCAAGAAGGCGAAAACTTGATTTTCTTCGAGTTGACTCATTTTTTAGGAAGAAATGCAAAAAATGATGTAAGAGTTTATGCTTAATTGTGTTGTGCATGCATTCAACCTATCAAGATTGTTATGTATATATAGGTATGAAGGAATTAGAAAAAGTGAGTTGAGATATTGTTTAGTACTACCAAATTGATCCAAATTTGATTATTTGAAACTTTTACACTTAGCTTTATTTAGATCAATAAATTTAAATTACTACATAACGAAAAACAAAATCACAGCAAACTTAAGTGACTAAATGAAGAAAAATACTAACATTGCAATGTTAAGGAGTAACATAACTACCACTCAACTTATTGCATGGGAAAAAAAGGAAGATAAATATGAAAAAGTGGGACCATATGGATATTTTGTTTGTTTTTAGATTATAAAATATGTATGCTTCTCTTTTATTTTTCACTCGATACTCATATTAGAATCTAATTAAATTTATATTTATATATTGTAAAGCTCATTTCTAAGGACACTGCTTCCAATAGAATTGTTTTCATGGCATACGTTTTCTTAAATGAACTCTTGTGTGAAACATAAGATAACTTTAAAATAAATTAAATAATAACTAGTTATATCTATATATTTTTTTAAGTTTTAAAGTTATATCTAATTAAATTTAATGTGGTAGTATAAATGAGATTGATTATGAACGATAGTAAGAAATTTTGCGTTACGAAAATTGAATAAACGCAAAAAGGCGAAAACTTGATTTTCTTCGGGTTGACTCATTTTTTTGCAAGAAATGCAAAACCGGTCTAGGAGTATATACTTAATTGTGTTGTGCATGCAATCAAGCTATCAAGATTGTTATGTATATATAGATATTTGGAGAAGGAATCAAAGAACTGAGTTGAGATATTGTTTAGTACTACCAAATTGATCCAGATTTGATTATTTGAAACTTTTAAGCTCATTAGCTTTATTTAGATCAATAAATTTAAATTACTACATAAAGAAAAACAAAATCATAGCAAACTTAAGTGACTAAATGAAGAAAATACTAACATTGCAATGTTAATGGAGGAACATAACTACCACTCAACTTATTGCATGGGGAAAAAAGGAAGATAAACATGAAAAGGTGGGATTTTATGGATATTTTGTTTGTTTTTAGATTATAAAAATGTATGCTTCTTTTTTATTTTTACTCGATACTCACATTAGAATTTGATTAAATCTATATTTATAGATTGTAAAATTCATTTCTAAGGACACTACTTCCAATAGAATTGTTTTCATGGCATACGTTTTCTTAAATGAACTCTAAAACATAAGATAACTTTAAAATAAATTAAATAATAACTAGTTATATCTATATATTTTTTAAGTTTTAGTGTTATATCTAATTAAATTTAATGTGGTAGTATAAATGAGATTGATTATGATTATATTCAAGTACGGAGCCATCAAGATTTGATTGTTTGCGTTTTTAATATTCATTTTACTTTATTTAGATCAACAACAAATTTAAAATATGTGTTTAATACTCATTTTGCTTTATCTAGATCAACCAATTTAGAATACTATATAAAAGAAAGATAAAATCACAGCAAACATAAGTAACTAAATGAAGAAAAACACTAAAATTGTAATGATAACTAATTAGTGTGTAAAGGAAGATAAACATGAAATGTGGATCATACGATTTTTTTTGTAATTTTGAGATTATAAAGGTATTGGAGTTAAATCATAGTTGAATAACCACTATATATTATAATGTTGGTTCTAGGCATGCGACTCTTTACATTGGATTTCACACTATAACCAACTAATGAATTCGTTCGCGCGATAATAAAAAAACTGAAATAATTTATTAAATATTATTCACATAGAAAAGGTATTATATATATATGTGTGAATTTTAGTTGAAAATTAAAAAAAAATTATACAGTTTTTCTTCCAAAAAATAATATAAAATAAAATTATTATATTATACATTTATATAAATGTGTAGATGTATAATTTTGTTTCATAGGGAAAAAGTATTAATTTTTTTTACATAGTTCTTAAGAACATTCTTGTAATTTATAACGATTTAAAAACTAATAATATAAATATACTATTTTATAAAGTAAAAAAAAGGCAACAGAAGAAGAAGAAACAAAATAAATATACTTTTAAAGAATAGATGAAATATATTGCGTTTGTTAATTATAATTAATATACTTTTAGTGTAAATAAACAATGGTTACAATTAAATAGTGAGTAAAATTTTAATCGTGAAAAATTCTACGTACCTATTTATCCACATACTATATATATTTAACTACATATACATACATCATCTTCTTATTTTGAATTTTATTGATAAATCTAATATATATATATATGTGTGTGTGTGTGTGTGAGAATTTTAGTTGAAAATTAAAAAACATTATACAGTTTTTCTTCCATAAAAAGAATATAAAATAAAATTATTATATTATACATTTATATAAATGTGTAGATGTATAATTTTGTTTCATAGGGAAAAAGTATTAATTTTTTTTACATAGTTCTTAAGAACATTCTTGTAATTTATAACGATTTAAAAACAAATAATATAAATATACTATTTTATAAAGTAAAAAAAAGGCAACAGAAGAAGAAGAAACAAAATAAATATACTTTTAAAGAATAGATGAAATATATTGTGTTTGTTAATTAAAATTAATATACTTTTAGTGTAAATAAATAATGGTTACAATTAAATAGTGAGTAAAATTTTAATCGTGAAAACTTCTACGTACCTATTTATCCACATACAATATATATTTAACTACATATACATACATCATCTTCTTATTTTGAATTTTATTGATAAATTTAACATTAATTTATAATTTCTTTAGTATAAAATAAATTAATATTAGTTAATACTTTCTATTATTCATTTGCATCGTTAAATTTGGCTTTATTCATTTTGATATTGTCCGTCCTCCTCTAACCAAATATGAATCATAATTATGTTCAATGAATTGAATTTTATCGAAAAACAATAAATAATTGTTATGGAGATATAGAAAATTGATACAACTTGACTTTATGATGATAAAGTAAGTTATACCCTTTCTTTGGAATATCTTAGTGGCAACGATTAAAGGCTGATGCAATGATTTATTTTAATAAGTGTTGTATTAGGTCAAAAGGTCTATGGGAACGATTAAAAGTGTTGCTATAGAATATTTATGGCAATAGTTATTAAACCGTCACATAATCATTGTTGTCGTAGGCCATATTTCTAGTAGTGACTATTGAAAAACTTTCTTCTTCTTTTGCAAGCCAAACAAAAACATGAATACAATACTATAGGGAAAATGAAGGTTAACTTTGGATAGATTCTCATGAAAGAAAAAAATATGAATCTATATAGAAAATAATGGAAGAATACCATCAGTTATATTAACTTTCATATTTAATATTTAAAGGTTATGAATATGAAAAGTTGAAAATTATGACAGTTATAAATATATGCACATTATATCTAATAAAGAAGATATATTATATAGTGAAAGGTGAAAAGTTGACTAATTGAATATAAAGACTTTATGCTATATTAAAAATAAAAATAAATAGTTAAATAAAGAAAAATGGTCAAAAAAGGAGAATAAATAAATAAATATAAATGGAGACCATAGAGAGGTGCCACATCACCTTGTCTATGTGTCTATGTTCCTCCTCTCTCTCTATATATATATATATTGAGGGTATATAGTATTTTAGAAACACTACTTCCCATATGCATGGATTCCTACCACTATTCCTTCTCATTACAGAATTTTTGACACTATCTATCTTGTCAAAAAATTTAGGTAACAGAACTCAACCACTATCTATCTATTTACACTTATAACATGTTAACATATATGAACATCTATTACTGTATATATAAACCATAGTTTCTGCATCTGTTTCACTATAATGATGTATGTAATCTGCTACCACTATTCATTTCCATACGTCTATTACTGAGTTCCATAATTGAGGGTCATGAGCTGCTATATTTAATATCTTTCCTCTATCTCCTCCATCTTGAAATTTGATAGGGGCTTCTATTGGCATTCTTATTCCTATTGGCCTAACCATTTATGGTTCTGTTGCCGGGTCTTGCCTATATACTCTGTGTCGTGGTAAATTACCTATAGTATATTCTACTGGTGTTATGGGGGTTGTCTTTTGGAAGGGACTTGAACTAGAAGAAGCGGTTTCCATGAATTCTTTTAGACTGCGTGTTGTCTCGTCATCACTTTCTTCTTGGGTGTACTCTTTTTGTCTATACCCATAATTATCTATTCTAAATTTGCATTCTTTAAAGTGTTTTTCTACTATAGAGATATCTATTTTTCCTATTTTACAACCTTTACATTTAAACAAAGTTGTTTTATTTTCTTGATGTAATTCTTTAGCTTTTGCTATTGATAAGTCTACTTCGTAGTCTTCTTCATTTATATTTTGAATATTCATACCTTCCATATTGATGGTTGATTCACTAACTTCTAAATCGTCATGTATATAGACCTCCGTGATTACAAAGTCTGCTGATAAGTCTCTAGTATCTAGTACCTGTATTGTAATTGATAAAGAAAATCATTGGTATCTATTAAAGATAAGACAAAATTATTGAGATATCTACGACCACTTAATAGAACAAAAACAGCTATATTTAGAACAGATAAAATTTTATAGAGATATCTATTTTTCCTATTTTACAACCTTTACATTTAAACAAAGTTATTTTATTTTCTTGATGTAATTCTTTAGCTTTTGCTATTGATAAGTCTACTTCGTAGTCTTCTTCATTTATATTTTGAATATTCATACCTTCCATATTGATGGTTGATTCACTAACTTCTAAATCGTCATGTATATAGACCTCCGTGATTACAAAGTCTGCTGATAAGTCTCTAGTATCTAGTACCTGTATTGTAATTGATAAAGAAAATCATTGGTATCTATTAAAGATAAGACAAAATTATTGAGATATCTACGACCACTTAATAGAACAAAAACAGCTATATTTAGAACAGATAAAATTTTATAGAGATATCTATTTTTCCTATTTTACAACCTTTACATTTAAACAAAGTTATTTTATTTTCTTGATGTAATTCTTTAGCTTTTGCTATTGATAAGTCTACTTCGTAGTCTTCTTCATTTATATTTTGAATATTCATACCTTCCATATTG
>JAJOOR010000560.1:0-10314 GCA_036250505.1 Solanum acaule | reverse complement strand
TTCAATATTGCAAGAGTTCATTGTGAAATGTTTAAAAACATGGATCAGTTTGTATTGAGCTTTGTTGTCCGAACACGATTGGTGCTGACCTTACTTTCCGGTTGGTGATAAACTAGTTGACAATGGTAAATAAGGTTCAAAAGGAGGACCTTTTTTCATCTTGGTAAAATGGAGTAGCTATTTAACAAAATAGGAGTTTTCTTTTTATTTTGAGGATAGTATTAAAATAGGAGTTTCTTTTGACCATTTATAAGGAACCCATGTCAATATAGAAATATTAGCTTTTTCCTTGTCCCTAAATATAATGTTTTGAATCTTCAAACGGGAATTTCATTCATTTAGAAAGAGCTTATGGTACTCCTTTATGTTTTTCTGTATTTATATAATCGTGGTGTCCGGGCCATCGCAACACCTTGACTAATTCCATGTGGTACTTGCTACCTCCCACGTACCACATACTCCCTTTTGTTAGTCTTTGTAAGTCATGGAATTCAACATGTTATGGGTACTACAGTGAGAAAAAAAATATCCGCTTCCATATAATTTGTCACTTTTGTGCTGAAAGAAAATGATGTAGAGGAACCATAAAGAATTCTGACATTGACACATGAAGCTTCCAGTAGTTTAGCTCTTGGGATGTGGGGTTGCAAGCAATACCTGTAAATGGAGTGAGGGGTTTCTATTTGAGTCTAAAATCACAGCTGATGTCATAATTTTAATTTCTATTCTGATAGTCATGTTTTCCTTCTGTGATAATGTCGTAGCGACGTAGCATAACTCCAGGAATTTTGGAAGCTGAACATGCTCCAAAGATGCCTAACGCTTTCAGCTTTGATTATTCGATGCTGAATGACACAGTTCCTCGCTAAATAAAAATGAAGCTCCAATACAACCAAGAAAAGAGATAGATCACTTTGGCCAAATGCCAATCCTCCCAGTTGAAAGAGAAAAACAGTAGAGACGTGCGCAAAAAAAAAAAATCACTCCTAATTACCAGTTAAGTGAAAGGAGCCCACTTACCCAGTCTTCTTTCCCCCCCATTGCTAGGAGCTTCGCCCTCTTGACTTGATATGTCAAGAAAACTACAACTGCTAGTGGATCCCTCTTGCTTAAGAAGGCCGCCATAGCATATATATGATAAAAGAGACAGACTGTTTTTAGCTTCTTTTTTTGCCTTTTCTGGGGGGTCTAATATGAGATGTATAACGTACCGACCTTTCCTATGAGATAACTAAAAGCTAGACTAATATCGCTTAGCCTATCCTAATCTCTTCGACATGGTTATCTCAAGCACCCCCGTAGTGTTGATTACAAACCAACTTCTTCTTGCTCATTCACCTAACTAGAACTCCGAGAGTGAACGCAAAGAAGCAAACCAGACTAGACGGAAAGAACTCCGAGTAAACAAAGCAAAAGTCCATCTGGCCGATCTCAAGCTGGATGAGAAGGCAAACCAACCCTCCGAAGAAGGAAGTAGAAACTTTACTTTTGTAGCCTGTTCACCTGGAACATAGAAATTTCCTACAACCTAAATGTTATGTTAGATACTTACTAAAGAATCACTATCATAAAATGCTATAGTTTCTTAATGCTTTTTGTTCATCAATAATATCTGACCTTTCAAAAGAAAGGAGAAGAAGAAGGTTTATAGAAAAAAAGAAGAGAAAATACATAAAAACCCCCCTGAACTTGTCCGCTAAACTTATTTTAGTACTTTAACTTGTACTTAAACTTTACAAATAATTATTTACCCCCCTAATCTCATTTCAAGTGAATTAAAATCCACCCAAAAAGCTGATGTGGCAAATAAATAAAGAAAAGGCGAGTGAAAACGTAAAAAATCAAAATAAATTCTTCTTCTTCTTCGAGCTCCCGTCCCCGCCACCTTCTTTCTTGTTTTTCGAAACACCCCCACCCATTCCTTCATTTCAAGTTATTCTTACTTATTCTTAGAAGTAGTGATGAATAAGAAAAAAATGAAAAAACCAATAACTTATTGTTGCTTCAAGATCTTACTTATGGAAGGGTTTGTTGATTGTGATGAACTTGAAGCTTTTTTTAATAAAAAATTTATAATTTCTTCATCTCAAATTAGTTTTTTAAATTTGTATTATTTATTTATTTTTATAATGTGCTTTAAAAATTGAATGTTTTCTAGTCTTGGATCCATAGAGTTTGATTTTATTTTTATAATCTTGGATTAATTCTCAATTTTTTTTCTATTTTTTACCTTTCTAAAATTGTATAAATAAAAAGAAACAACAAAGAATTAAAAAAACTCAAAATTTAAATAATTGCCAAGGTGGCGCTGACGTGGCAATGAAATGGCGCGTGTGTAATACATTTGATATTGTGAGACTGGTATTGCAGTATTAGGGTTGAAAAAAAATCACTTCAAAGATGTTAAGGGGGTATTTAAACGCCCGTATAGTTTAAGTGCTAAAGTAAGTTGTGCTGCCAAGTTCAAGGGTTTTTTTTATGTATTTTCTCAAAAAAAAAAACTATTATCATAAGAAGTTTAGTAGTTGTGCTGGGAGGTATACTGTGCTTAGGTTAAATCAAAACAGACAATTGCATGCAACTTCCAGCATATTGATTGCCGGGCCTAGACTTGTTATGTTTGGTTCTGCTCTGCCAAAGGTTCCTACTAGCCGGTCTGCAAGGAGCTTATATGCTGTTGCGTATATGCTGCAGTCTTAACTCCGCAATCATTTTCTGAAATTTGTACGTTAACGCTTGTTTTGACTCTTAATGTTACTTGAGGACATGAAACATAACCTTTTCTGCAGAAAGATCATAATTATCAATAGGACACCTTGATCCATTTATGAACATCTTTATATATCTGTTCAGTTCTTTCAAATGGACGTATTCCAAGTATATCTGCTGGTCCCACAAGGTTTCTTGAACAAGAGTAGGTTATACTTCTAAGGAACACCAACTTCTGTGGTGTTTGCTTCAACTAAAATTGTCCTCTCCAATGTCTGTAGACTTGCTAGTTTTTAGGGCAATATCAATATGAAGAAGGCCGAGATGTAACAATTTCAATTTGTGATAGATAAATATCCAAATTATTCATTTAATATCTACATACTTTCTTATAATAGATAAACCCAAAACACGAGAAGCCTGTGGATATTTGATAAAATGGGAGAAAATGCAGAACTTAATTTGTCATGTGTACGCATGTGCATTATAGAGGGAAAATAGCCTCTCCCAATCATTATGTGTAACTGTTGTGCAGACAGAAAACGAAAAAGGAAACCACGAAAAACTCTTTGACATGACACAGGAAGCTTCCAGAAATATGGCTTGGATGTGGGGTACAAAGCAATGCTTGTTGATTCATCATTTTAGTTCCTACCTGATAACATTTCTTTCCCATGAATTAACTTGCTGATACTTCCTAGTAATTGCTCAAAACTTTGTCGCTGATCACTTGTAACTTAACAGTAACTCTAATTTTAATGACATGTTATAATTATATTAATTTGAATAGACAATTGCATGCCATTTTCAGTAGATTATATGCTGGGCGAGGACATTTTATTATTTGGTAGAGTTCTGCCTGGTTGGTAGTCTTCCTTGAGCCGAAGGTCTATCTGAAACAACCTCTCTACCTCCCAAGGTAAGGGGTAAGGTCTGCGTACACACTACCCTTCCTAGACCCCACTTGTGGTATTGCACTGGATATGTTGTTGTTCTGTCTAGTTGGTGGTCCTGCTAGTGTGAGTGAGCTTATATACTGTTTCTGAATCTTAATGTGACTAAGAAGGAAAACATTAAGTATTGCACTATAATTGGACCATCACCCTCACCCCCACACCCACCGTGGGGTTCAGTTCAATTGGCAAAGATTGAGGGACCTGTGTCTTAGGTTACAAGTCGAGCCCATGCCAAGTGAACTAACTCCACTATTTAAGTGGAGAAGAGTAGAGGGACGGCCCCATCATGCTTGAGGTTTGAAAGTTGTGGCCTTGCGGTTAGCTCAAACAGGTCCTAAAGGTGGACTCTAGATGGATTTCTCGGTATAACTAAAGAAAAAGATGGTGAACTATGATTCTTTTTCCACCCTAGCTCCCCTCCCCCATCTTGATGGGGCGAGACTATAGAATTGAACCATTGAAGCCTGTTGAGTTCATATGGTTATTGGAATATTGATTGAATAGGTCACTAAAAACTGGTGTTTCTGGTTTGTCCTTTTCATTTCACTTTCACCATACACACACGAAGCTGCCAAAGGATGAGTATCGATCGAGCATGGTTTTCTTTGAAATTGATTTCCTTGAGATTTCATGTTTATGACTTGGTGGCTAGTAAACTTCCTTATTTCCATTTTATCTTGCTGTTTCCAGTATTGAATGTGACGATGCTCGTGTGCTTAAATCTTTGTGCTTCATATCTTTGCTATAGGCAAGATTGTTGAAAGCAGAATTTGTTAAGTATGTACGATTTCCAGTTATAACTTATAACTTAGTTTGAAAGCAAATTCATGACTTGTTTAAGGCAAGTGCAACTTTGATTTGCTACCCTTGAGCCGAGGGTCTTTCAGAAACAACTTATCTACCTCGATGAGGTTGGGGTAAGGTTTGCATACACTCTACCTTCCCCCTCTCCCGATACCCCACTTGTATGATGTCACTTGGTATGCTGTTGCTGTTTAAGGCAAGTACAAGTGTGCAAATAGCATAGCATAAATGCTGCGGATTTATTAACTATGATGGTATGACTTTTGTTCGTATTTTCAAGGTTATATTGAAGTTGCTAAATGCCAAAGGAGAGGTAGAACTATAAAATGCGGTTTACCTGTCCTGAGTGGTTTGTTGACTATTAGACTAGTGCAGGATTTATTCGATGCACACCCAAAGGATAGCAGTTGTGATTCCATTACGATAGATATTTGGTTAGTCTAAAATAAGAACAATCTACAAAAATTGATAAATGAAGATGTAACACAAGTATAAGTGGAAAAATGGGATGGTTGGGTCGAGAATCATGAAGTCTTAGACTTAAGTACCTGCAGAGGAAAGATAATACTACTCGAAGCTTTGACAGATAGAATTATCCGGTACTTGTGTTGGTTAGAATAAGTACTAGAAAAATTATTATGTGATGGATGTTATCTAAAACTACTTTATTTTTGCATTTTTCTCTATGAAGAGAACCAAGTAAATAAATAAAATGAAAATCATAAACTACAAAATAAATAGGAAATCTCTCTTTACCATCTCTTTAAGCTAGTACTTCTTTTCTTTATTTTGCTGTTTTTTGTGTTTTCTTTTTATATAATAAAAAAATTGGCAATATGACAGAATGAGTACAAATTAATTCTGTTGAATGAGTACAAAGGCAAATTTCATTAGATATCTGCAACAATATTCTTTTGGTTTCCTAATATATTTATTTATTTTGTTTTGAGAAGGATTTTTTTTTAATTCTGCAAAATGAGTACTAAATAAATTTTGATGGAAGAACTCAAAACAGAAACCTCAATATTATTAATTCTTGAAATTGGAGTAGTTGTTGAGTTATTGAAAATTCGGGGGTATATCTATCCTTTTTCCCAACTTTTAATACCACCAAAGACATTATTTTCTTTAATACCTAAAATGATCTTATGAATCTAAAAATCTCAAAATAGAACATAATTTTTTCTGAAACAACTTCTCTATCTCTTTGAAGTAGGGATAAGGTTTATGTACACCTACTTATTTTAGACCCTATCTGGTGGATTATTTAATATAATAGTCCTTACTTTGTATTATATTAGTCAAGTGCTAGTGTTCTACGATAAATATAATAAGACTCAAATTTGAAATCTCTAATTAATAACGGAGAGATCGTGTTATTCCTCCACCACTCTTGATGGTATATTATCATTCATCAATTATTTGATGATGTTGAAACTATTTTGACATGTGAACCATAGTAATTATGGCCTAGTGCAAGTTGTGGTTTGAAACTTGAGTGGACATTCTCATTGTGATGATTAATCTCTAATTGGCAAAAAAATCATATTTCTAGGTGTTGACCTAAAAAAGTTCCCAATGACCTAATTATATATATTTATATATATATATATATATATACGACTAGGGTATAAGAAGAATAATATATATGCATTACTTTGTTCGTATTTTTATCATGTAGAGGTTATTTTTGATAAACTCTCAGTGTGACGATATATTATCAAAATATGCTAAAGAAAAAATTAACAGTAAAATAGCAAGATAGACACCACCAGTAAAATAATGTAGGTAACAAGACAAGAAAAAATAATGATACATTTAAATAATATAGAAAGACAGAGAGAGAAATAAGTGATTATTTTACCAAAGGTTTCTAATCTCCGAATCGTGAAATAACCATTGTATTTCTCGATAAATAATCAAATATGTTGCACACAATTATGTTATTTCTGAATGAATTCCTTTTTTTCCATAGTATTCGCATTTAACCTCGAATGAGTTACTTAATAACAAGTTTAAACTTTTTTTTCGCCCTGTTATTTTTTTTAATCATTGGAATTTAAAGATTTTAGAGTCTAGAATTTACAAAAAAATTATTTATTGTTCAAGAATCTATATATAAGTTAGTAGTAATATTTTCACATTTTATTACTATTGCTATATTTTTTAGAAGGTAATTGCAATGGATTTTTTTTTACAAATTTAAAAAAAAAAGATGCAGATTTAGTTAAATCTTAGCCAGAAAATGGGACCCAAAAATAAAAAAAATGAGAGGATAATACAGTGTAAGATATTTTATTTTATTTTAAATGTTCAGTCTGCAAATTTTGGAAGTTTATTGAGCAATAATTTATTTTTATTGTTAAAAACAATTTTACATTCAGGTGGAAATATTTTGGTTTATATATCCACAGTAAATAAAATTCTGGCCTGTCTTATACTGACAAAAAAGGACGGTAAATAGTTCATATTTACTCCTCAATTATATGAAAAATCATTTTTATCTCCGTTCACGCAGGGTCTAGAAAAGAGTCGCACCCAAATTTTTCCTAACAGAAATATGAGGGCTGATTTCATGACTTGAACCTGTGATCTATATGACACACAGAGACGATGTTACCATTGTTCCGTTAAATATCTATATATTTGATTACACTACTAGAACCTGATGTCACATAAAACAACGTTACTATTGAATCCGTCTCTACCTCCCACCCCTCTTTTTAATTGTCCGCTCATAACATGATGAAAGTGTTTGACTATAACTCGATGCGCTGCTTCAATGACTCAATATGAAAGACACGAAATTACTCTTTTGGTCTAGTAAACGAAACATATAAACCACGCGAGCTAGTTAGATACGTAGGATGGAGGGCTCATATCTATGGATCCAAACCAACCAAAGGGTGTTTTGAGAGTGAAAAACACAACTCAGAAATACAAAATATTTCAAAGCACTAGATATAAAATTTGTAAGTTTCAGAAAAGACAAAAATCACCCAAAATTATATTTCAAAGATCACAATAGGTCCAAAACTATATTTCAAGATCACAATAGGTCCAAAATATGATCCATTTCATGGAAAACTCTCACTCAATTTAGGCCCGCATAAAAATACAAACCAAAAAATCACTCCCAAAATTCACGTGCATAGAAGAAAACAAAATGCCAAATTTTAAACAAAAAACAAAACATATCAATTTTGACCCAAAAAAAAAAATGAAGAATAAAATGCAATGTATGGATATGATCTGATGATTTAAACTATTAAAAATCTTTTTTTCCCATAAAAAAAATCTTTATACTATTATTACTAATTTCTATATCAAACTTTCTCCGTTTTATTTTATGAAACAAAAAACATCATTTAATCAGATAAAACTGATCAACATCTGATATTTACATTAAATTATGTTAATTTATCACAACTAATTCAAATAATATGTATCGACTAACTATCTTTGGTAATACAACATGTATTTAAAAATACATATCATATATTTATTGAATCGATATATACACATTCAATACCAATAAATTTTTACCCAAATTTCTACTACTATATATATTGTCCTATTTTGGAAAATGCAAACCTAGTAATTTCACTACAGCCTACTAACTTTTGTTATGTCATCATCTCACTGTTTAACTACCCCACATCCAAGATCCAAATTTCAAAAATAAAAATTAACTATTCAACATAAAAATTGATGTTTAAAACTCCCCTCTTTATACATAGAAACAAATAATTCAAATACATTCTCCATTTTAATTTATGTCACATTTCAAATCTTGAGAATCAAATAAACGTCTCTTTGATATCGATCTTTCCATACAATAGAATAACAATATATTCAGTATAATATCACTAATAGAATTTAAAAAAAAATAGAATATAATGTTATTCTTAGTATTGAAAAAGATAAATAGTCTGTTTTAGATAAACACTAGACTCAAATAAAACATAACAAAATGATTATAGTCATATTATTTAGCAACTAAATCAAGTAATAATATGCATAAATCCTATATAATTGTATTTTTTTTCTTCTTCCAAAAGATAATACTAAAATACAATTAATTCCAATTTTTCTACAACAAAAATAACATAAAAAAAAAAAACCAAAATTATTTGTAGAAAAATAAAATGAAAATCAAGATCAAAATGATATACAAAGTACCATTTTCAGAGAGAAAAGATTGAGCCGTCCCCGCCAATATCACCACCGTCCACCGC
This sequence comes from Solanum acaule, assembly GCA_036250505.1. Taxonomy (NCBI): domain Eukaryota; kingdom Viridiplantae; phylum Streptophyta; class Magnoliopsida; order Solanales; family Solanaceae; genus Solanum; species Solanum acaule. The sequence goes on along the minus strand of JAJOOR010000560.1, from coordinate 1,607 downwards.
CGTCAATCCACCGGAAAATCAACAACTGATGAAAAAACCGCCGGAAAAATCCATTTCAAGCAGAAAAAATCCAACTTTGAAACCCACAGAGTAAGTACTTTCTGCATTTGCACTTCTGACTTTTTCTTGAAATCTACAGAACCAAAATCAACAAGAACCTTCATTGCACACCAACTGTTTGATAATTTTCCACCAATTTTTTTCAGCACCAAAATAAGTCCTACAAAAAAAAGATGAGATTTTTAAAGAATCCCATTTACAAAAAAAAATAAAAGGTGTTTGATTTTGTCTTTTTGGTGCATTTTTTGGGGTGTCACATGAACCAAGAAAGGTGAAAAACATGGGGCTGATAAATGGTGTGTAGGTACTATCATTACTGTGATACGTTGCTTAGACTCTTCAAAAATGTTATTAGAAAAGTGTCTAATCCTTTAAAAGTAGGGTGCGATAACATTTTTGAAAAGTTCGAACAATTTATATAATACTACTATGTCATATTGTTTTATTTTCTAACTAATTCAGATTCATGTGGATAAAAAGATTATAGCTTTAGCACTTTCTACTAAATAAAAAGGTCAATTATGAGAGTTTTAGTACTCCTTACCAAAGAAAATCTCATGATTCGAACTCGAGACTTCTCTATTACCATTCCACTACACACCATTACATGAAACACTAAGTGGCTCCTACCCCCCCAAAAAAAAAAAAGTTCCATCTCAAGATTCAAATCCGAGACTTCTCGTCAAGAATGAAGAGATCTTTACTTCATTTCAAGATTTGAACTCGAGACTTCTTATCAAGAATGAAGAGACCTTTACCCTTCCTCAACACCCTTTTAGTGAAACTTCTTTGTTTGTTTTGTTTTCTTCACAACCTTTATGATAATGAGAGGGTGTTTGATGAGCAAAGTTGTCCTATCCTTAAAATCATGTGTTGGTAGTACTTACTACTAAGTCTATGAGGGAATTAGGTGTGATAGGAAGAGAGAAAGAAGAGGGGAAAAAGAAGGTTAAGGAGACAATTTAAGGACATTGAAAGAGAAATCCTTTGTGCCTTGTAAGTTTGTATATGTCTATTCCCAACACAGTGTGACTATCTGTCTTATTAAACAAACATAATGAAGCCAATAGTGTTAGCTTTGTGTTATGTTATTTGGGCATGGGCTTGACATTGATTGACACTAATAAAACCCCACACCTCTTAGTTCAACAAGTAAGCTAAACAAGATTTGAGATCGTTGATTCTGAAATTGAAATTTGAAAATTTGAGTTTTTTTTTGAAATTGTGTTTTGATGTTTTGGAAAAGGATTGAAGTTTTGTAAGTGGAAGTCTAATCAGATATTCAAAATCTGATCAAATTTCATGGCGAAACAAATATTTAGAATTAAAATTTTAAAATCTACTCCAGAAATATGTGACCAAACGGGAGCTTGAGACTATTTCATTTCTAAATCTTTCAATTTTATAGATGTTTTTTCAGATGGTTCTTGTGTTCGTGTTACCTTACTTGTACCTCAATTATTTCATTTCGTTTTTGTTATTTCACTCATCGGTGCATGTTAACTATGTCCATCAAATTAGGTAGATACACGGGGGGGGGGGGGGGG